>JASSUY010042196.1:0-59502 GCA_032466535.1 Forpus xanthops
GTGAGTGGTTGTATTCTCTTCCCTTGTTATTTCCCTTATCATTATTATTATTGGTGGTAGCAGCAGTGATTTGTGTTCTGCCTTAGTTAGTGGACTGTTCTTATCTCAACCTGTGGGAGTTACATTCTTTCAATTCTTCTCCCCATCCCTCTGGGAGCAGGGGGGAAGGAAGTGGGATGGGGAGGGAAATGGGTGAGCAAGCTACGTGGCTGACTGGACTTTAACCACAACAGTTCTTTTTGGCTTCCAATGTGGGGCACAAAGTGTTGAGACAACGACAGATCTGACCAGACTGTGTATAATCATATTTGTGATAAGCATTCATTGTTTTAGATTAATAGTCACAATGCTGATTTATTGGCTCTCAAAGTTATTGCTCTTGATCTCAGTTTCAACATGTCGTACCTTACTTACAGCCAATATTTGCTATATTAGTGTTTATTGGCTGGAATCCTTGGGCTAAGGTTCTTGTTTCACTGTACCTTATGGCAATGACTTGCAATACAAGAGAATCATTGATCGTGAATCTCAATTGTCTTGTGTTCCCAGTGTGGTCACCACCTCTACACTTTGGGAGGTATATAACAGAAGTGCTGAGCAATTACACACATCTTTCTTTTCACTCCTTGGATGGTCAACCCATGACAGAGACATCCTTTTACACTCCCAGCTTTCCCACCAGACCCTTTACAGCATTATTTGAGAGTTCTGAAGGTTTTAAATGGCCTTTAGGTACCCTTGAGACCTGCCTGTTGATTGTGATGGAGATCACCATCTTCGCATGCATACAAAGCGTGTTTTACCCATGACAATTTCATCTGATCTTGAGAGTTAAGCAAGGTCAGGTTTGGGCCTTGTCTAGAGTTAGACAATGATATAGGAGGACCAAGAGATTTCCCCCGAGGCTGGACAGACATGAGTGGCAGGGTGTGTGGGGCAGTATGGGCAAGTATCTAGGCCAGTGGGCCCCTCCAGTGCTTTGGAACTTCATCACTGAACAAGTGCAAAATTCAGAAAAATTAGTAAAACACTTAAAGGAAGTGTGTTGTCATTCTGGTCATACCAAGGACGGCCAAATCATGGCAATGTGCTGGGGCTTGGCCTATGCTTACAGAGCCCTGTTCAACACTATCTGATGTGGATGTAAACCTCATTGTAAAGGATTTTTCAGTTAGACTAGCTGCTGGGAAAGCTTTGAGATAGGAGAGGAATGTTGCTGGGAAAGTTTTGGGAGTATTACAGGGAGAAGTAGGCAAGATAAGAAGGAAGAAAGAAACGAGGAACCAGCATCCAATGAAGGGAAGACAGCGAGAAACAAGACAACCAATGAAGAAGTGAAGATACCCACGTGGGTGGTGATAGCGAACCAATTGTATTAGCTGCCCATACACGCGGGTTGTTTGTAGAACCTATATCAACCCTGGACCTTCAGATAATAAACAATTTCATTTCCTAACCTGAAATGGGGTCCGTGCCTGCGTCTCCATAACCCAGCACCTTCAAAAGGAAAAAAATGTCCCTGGATCGGATGGTAAAGCAACAGACAGTGCAGTTACTCCAGCCCAGTGTAATCACAGGGCAAGTTAGGTGTCTCAGAACAGCTTTCACAGCAGTTAGCAGCCTAAGAGAGATAGGACAGGTACCAGGAGGAAGAACTGAAGTCCTGCCCATTTCCTGCCCTGTGGCATGTGGATCTGTGTTGTCAGGAGACACCAAATACCCTGTGTTTTCTCCAAACCACTTTCTAAAAGCAGTTGGGAGGGACCAATCCCTCTTCTCAGGTGACAGTAGCAGCAGCAGCAGCAATCTTCTGTCCAGAAAGTGTAAAACTTGCGCTCATTTTCTGCCATTTCCAAAGAGGACACAAACCTATTGTCCCATCCCACAGCACAGTGTCCTAACCACAGAACTAGGTTTCTCTCAGTAGTAGACGATGCCCCTGAAGAGAAGCTATAGCTCTGAAGTAGTTTGTGTAAAATGTGCAAGTGTCCTTGGGATTAGACAGCATTAACACAATATTTGATTGCTGTGTTTATCTTGGAAATTAGGCTACACTGGGAATCTAATCCAAATTTCTACCTATATCTAATCTTCCTCTCCTAAATTGTGCAGAATTCAGTGTAATCTTCCTTTTCAATATTCAGTCTGAACATTTTTATCAGTTTTGGCCAAAAAGCAGAACTTTTCAAGTGATCCTTTCCAACACTCCTGAGAATAAAACATTTACTAAAGCAATGTGGTATATACCTGAGTGATTTAGAGAAGACTGTGTTATTTTCCAACTGTGTTTTGAACAGCTGGGCTTTATAATAGTACAGACAAATAGCTGAGGAGAACACAGGCTTTTATTATACTATGAACACAACATTCAGAAAACAGAAATTACAAAAGAATATTCTTTTATTCCAACAATTCATGTTCAGCTGAAATTCATATTTGATGGTACTAGATAGCTAGCATCAAGTCCTTAATGTAACTACTCAAAGCACTATTATGCTTTTGCTATCCAAAGATTCTGTGTTGTGATAACCAGATACTGACACTGAGAAAAGAAAATAAATTCTCATAAAACACTCTCTGGAACTAGTAACTAAAGAAAAATCCAACAGAAGTATAAAGATAAAAGTGAAGGAGATTTAAAGGTAGTTTTTTCTCAGAAAGTGTCTGTCCACTGAATCTAAATCATCTCCCAAGCTATGGTTAAGGAAAAGTTATTAGGAAAAGTGTTGTCAGAGCACTAAGTCTGGTAAGGGCATCCATGCCCATTGGTGCATCCAGAGTGCATGCTGATAAATATGAAGTGTTTTGTTGCATGTAAGGTTGCTCTGTTCTTAGGCTATCTGAATAAGGCTGGTGCTACTAACTGACCTTAGCATGCCATTTACAGTCCTGCTGAAGAACAATACTAAGTCAGGCAGTCTTGTTTAACTGGACTCAAAGATTCTGCAAAGAGAAGATACCACTGTGAATACTTAACTTGTTTTCCTGCCTGTATTGTACAAATCTACCTGATTTACACTCCAATGCAGGTGCAGGCACAGTCCTAAGTGCTGAGCCATGAGCAGATGGCATAGGAGAGTTGACTCCAGAACTAATTGCTTATCCCAAGCAAATATAAAAGCTCCTGGCTCTGAGAGGCTGTCTGTGTGCAGAAGGCACCAAAATGGTGGCTTTTCATCTCCTGCCAGACAGTGAAATAAACACGCTGGACTGGAAGGAAAAATGTTGTCGGCAGGATTTGACTGAGAGATCAGCATCTAGATATTTGCCATAAGGACTTCACTGTGTTGGTTCGTGCTTGCAATGAAAAGCACTTTGAAGAACGCGTGAACTTAACTGAGATATTTCTAGATGACTTCACCACAGATTTCAGTAAACAATTCAAGTGCTTAACTACTATGGAATGCATGTATCCTTAATGCTGGATCTTTTTACATGTTCACATCCAGACTGAAGAGCCCTCCATTCTGGTCAGTCTTCCCCCTGCAGTCAGCTGCAGACTGTGAGCAAAAGCATCTTCCTACCTGCTTCTTGTTAAGCTGAACAGACAGGGCCTCTGCATTCCCTTTCTCTCTCTCTCTTTCTCTCCAATGTATGTTTACTTATCCTGTTGTATCCGTCATGACTGTTTCCTGAATCCTTTCCAAATTGTAAATGTTTTCCTCAGGCTGCGGAGAAAACAGTAACACAGGATTGTGGTAATGGTCAGATTTGTGCCAAATGAAGAGGGAATACAAAATTTCAGCTCTTAAGATCACTCTGTTTACAGTCCAAGGATCACATCAGCACCACAGCCCACTGCCACACAATAAGCACTTATACTTACCTGAGCTATTTCTTCACAATTTGGTAACACCCTTTGCACAAAGGGAGATAACTTGAATGACATTATGTGAGTCTGTCTGAAAAAAACTGCTTACTCTGAGCAGCTTACCCATTCCTCTTCATCACTAGCCTTTCCCACAGTCTCCATCACCTGAAAACTCAGTTGGCAATGACAGAGGTATGAAGAGACATTCAAGGACAGGCTGGATGTGGTTATGAGCAACCCGATCTAGTTCAAGATGTCCCCGCTCATAGCAGAGGGGTGGATTAAACAACCTCTGAAGGTCCCTTCCAACACAGACTGTTTTATGATTCTATGAAATGGTTCCAGATCTGCTTCCAGTGGGAAGAAATAACTTCTGAACACATTTTCCCACTTTTCTGAGGACTTACTAGTAAGTTTTCTATCAGTTATATGTGCCACACTTCTTTTTATCATTCTAGTTTTCACCCTGAAGGTTTTGCTGAACCTTGTCAAAAACCTCTAAGAGTCAAACATCATTATGTTCATTACCCAGCTTCACTGAAAAAAAAACTTGTCAGGTTGGTCAGTCAGGACCCATTTTCCATCTGGGCATTGCCATTAACTAGATTAGTACTATATTAGCACTTAAAAGGAAGGAACTGAAGCACAGAACTACAATAGCACTTTGGTTTGCTTATTCTGTGTCAGCTGTTTATTATTTGAACAGTAAACCCCTGTTTTAGATTGATAGGCCTGTAATTGCCTTGACTATTCCTCTTACCTATTATAATACAATGGTAACTTTTTAAAACGTCTAATGGAATTTTTTGGTGCTCTAAGACTAACTAGATTTCAGCATTAATGTTCATTGAGTTCCTTTGCCAGCTCTTTCAAAACTCATGGGTACAGGATGACCAGATTGCTGATTTGAAAATATCTTCTTCCACAGCTGTTCTCTAACATATTCTTTAGTTATAACTGGAGAGTACATATTTGACATTGACATATTCTACCCTATAAGCTGTACATACATACAAAGAGAAACATTTCTCTTTGCTACACTACCATTGAGCAATTTAACACTTTTGTCATTAATAAACTCCAGAAAGAATTTTATTATTCTTTAATTTGTGTTTGTTTAAAAAAATCACAGTTGTGATTAATATTTATTACCAGCAATTTCTCTTTTCTCCCAGTGAACAGAGGGACAATTTTAATCCTTTCTTTAAGCAACTTGGAATGAGCTAGGCTTTTCTTTTTCACTTGGGAAGTGTAGTTTCTGGGCTATTTCACACAATGTTCACAAACATTTGGGATTAATAATTCACATCAATTATTTGTTACCACTTTTTTTTTTTTTTACAGATTTTTGATGATTACTTAGTTCTTTATTTCTGGCTTCCTCAAGCTTGTACATTTACACAGTTGTGCAATATAACAAAGAGTGTAATATGACAAATTATTGGGATCGGGATAGTTTATTGATTACCTTAAAATGATGAGGATTTGGAGGGAGTCATGAAAGCAAATAGAATTATCTTATGTTCAAAGTAATTAAAAAAAGTGGAGATAGTGCAGGTATGCAAGAGGTATGTATTTGAATTGCTGTCAAGAAAGCAGTTTTATCACTAAGTAGGTATTAGTTGATCAGATACAGCTTCAGCAAAAGACCTGAATGAAGCTGACTGCCTTTTCAGAACTGAAAATGATCTTCAGTAAAGCTCTACAAAATAACTCCCAACTCAGTACTGAGACTGCCTCTGGAAAGAGGTCATCTGGTCCTTATGTGATCCCACTATTAGTGTAGAACACTTGCTCACTGTAAAGAAGGCATTATGGTTATCTCATCATCATTTGTCATGCTCAACCCATGGGATACACAAATTTTAAAGGGATTGCAGTTTCTTTGTGCTGTAAAACTTGCTGGGGCACTGACACCTGTTCCTAGATGCCATATGTTGTCCAAGAAAAGAAATCTCAGAAATTCTATACTTTTCTGAGTCCTCAAAATGCCAATTTTTGATCACTGATTGTTCAGATTTATAGTTATAATTTGCAGTTACACTTTACCATTGTCCCCTGCTTTACTCAATCATCTTTATCAGCAATGATAGTTTCCAAGCTCTATTAGTAAACACATCAGAAAGTGTAGAAAAAGTAGGGGAATGAACAACCAGCAGTTCATATGCAAATGAAGTAGGTCTGTTGATTTCAATTGAATGCATGCCCTCACTTAGCTGGGGATCTGACCTGTTGCTACAGCAAATGGTAGTACTTATACTACTGTAATGATGTTGTTCATCAAACATATGTTTTGCAGTTCTTCTATAGCGAATTTTCTGACAACACCAAGCTGTGTGGTTGACAGACTGAAGGCAAAGGATGCCATCCAGAGGGACCTTGAGAGGATTGAAAGGTAGGCCAACATGAACCTCATAAGGTTCAACAAGGCCAAGTGCAAGGTCCTGCACCTGGGTTGGGGCAAACTCGAGTACAAATACAGTCTGGGCAGGGAATGGATTGGGACCAGCCTTGAGGAGAAAAACTTGAGGGTGCTGGTTGACAAAAAGCTTAACATGAGTCAGCAATGTGTCTGCAGCCTGGAAAGCCAAACTTATACTGGGCTCCATCAAAAGGAGCTACTATGAGAGTGGTGAGACAGGTTGCTCAGAGAAAGCTGTGGTTGTCTCATCCCTGGAAGTGTTCAAGGCCAGTCTGGATGGGGCTTTAAGCAGCATGGTCTAGCTTGGATTTATATTAATGGTTGCTCCCATTAACTTCAGTAGTGCAGGCTTAGATGCCAGTGTAAAACAAGAAAATGAAGAGCACTGGAGTGCCTGTGAAACTAAATATATGCTTAAGTCTAACTAGCAAAGCCTTGCAATACATGTGAGCATTGATGACTTCATTCAAAGAGTGGTGGAATAAGAGTACAAACACTCCAAATATGCTAAAGATCACATTTTGGCAAAGAGATCTGTTTCACACTGTGAAAGAGCTAAGAATGGAGCATGCTGAAGAATGAGACAAGGAGCCTATTTACTGAACACAAATGCTGGAAAGAAGAGGTGACAGCTAAGGTAGTCATAAAGAGTACAGATCAGGAGCAGCACTCCCTGGAAAAACAAAGATCACAAGACAGCAAATAGTACTCCCTGCTCTGCTTGATGCAGGTGTGTTACCCCCTATATGGTTAATTAAATAAAAGAGATCCCATGGATGGCTTTGTTGTAAGAAAGAGACAGATTTCTGAAATGAAAAATGTAATGATTTTAATGACCTGTGGGGATGGACTGGAATTAAGTGCTGACAGCAGTAGTGAGCCATGCTGGGGGATGAAAGGCCAGTGTAAATTCTGTACTCACCAGCATCAGTAGCAGCACCTACAGGGATGCAAGTGAAGGACTGTCCCGAATTGAGACATCAGAATTACCTGATGAGTAAAAAAGCACTGATTATCCACCTGTGATGATGAAGTCTCTTTACTGGTCTGGAGTCTTGGGGTCTGTGAGACTTGTCTGACGATTTCAGGCTATGCAGGACTTCTCTATGATGCCTTTTACAGAATGGGATTATCCTACAATCTCAAAGTCTGGATTCATTTTATACATACTTTGACTTTGGATTCATTGCAAGTCTGACATATTTTTGATTAGGACTGCTTGCATGAGGATTTAAGATAGTGATTGTAATAGCATTCATAAAGCTTGTTATCTTCTATGATTTTCATCAACTTATTCATTAGGTTTTTATGTATTCTTTTATGGCTTTATCTTATAAAATGAGCACTGAAATGTAGTGATATTAATATAAACCTATGACAAGCACACAGTTTTTCTTTATTCCAAAATATAAGAAGAGGATGTATGGTGTAATTAATGGCAGTTAAATGAAGAACAAATTCAAGGAAATATTATTTCATGCAAAATATGGGATTTGCAGCCCCAAGAGACCTTTTGAGTCAAGCAGTGAGTTGAGTGATTGGATTTTAAAAAGTGCTTGATAATTATGTGACCATTAGCATTTATAATTACACTAAGATAATTAAGTATAATGAAACCTCATGCTTCTTGGTATAAACCGATTACTTACAGAAGTCAGGAAGGAATATGCTCTAGGAAATCAGCATTTCACAACTGGCCAGGTGTATTTTGGTTTTGTTATGCAGACTCTTTTTTGTAAAAACTTTTCCAATGAGACAACAAACACATCTGGATGGGCAGCATGGAAGATTGAATAGGGTAGCCATCTATCTTACTCTAGAATACCCTATCTCCTTACCAGTTTAAGATAATAAAGTTTCACTGTCTATCTATCTGTAAAAGCCTTATAAGTTTTAAAAATTGACTATTCAAAATTGCCACAGAGGAAATCCTATTTGGAGATATGTCAGTAACCTTATCTGCTACATCACCATCTTGTTGCTCTTTCACAACCAGGAATTTCATTGATGGACACTGTAGTCTCAGAAACCAGATACATTTTTCAAATGAAATGCCATTGATCTAATAGAGGGCAAGGATTTGACAGAAGATGAAAAGTTGCATTATGAATACTTTTAATGTAGACAAGATTTAAAAGGTTCTTCTTGATAAAAATAAGTGCGAATCAGAGATATGTCACTGTTGTTTACAAAGTCAAAAATCTGTGTTAACGTATTGCATTGTCTGGTTCTTATTTATGCATTCATTTTAAATAAGACAGTTACAACATTTTGCTGGTGAATATTTTTGCTTACAAGTGCCGTGCCTGATTTATATAACCCTGTATGCTGCATAGATAGAGTACCACAAAGTTAATATGGCTTGGCTGAAATACCATTCTGTTTTGGCTGTGCTTGGCATTTGCTTTCACATCATGTGATCACAAAGAACAAACTTGATACAGCCCAGGTATTTCTTGCCCATTTGGTCTGTTAGGTGATAAGCAGCACTATTTTCCGCAGATTGAGATAGAAATATGTAGCCATCTGTTGTTCTGAAAGAGACTGCATTTAACTACTGAAGTTTAAAAATTAACTGGAAGTCAACAGACATAGCATACATTCCTGGTTCAAAGAAAGTCTTTCTTTGTTGGCAAGTTATGCAATACTTTAGTATGTTGCTTTCTGTGGCTGTAAAACAATGATAGCAGCATTTATGTAAACTACTCTGGAAATGCAAAGATTTATAAAGATCCTTGAGAGCCATCTGTCAAATGTTTAAAGGATAATGGTTAGGCATTATACTATACTACACGTATAGCATGAATGTCTGCAAATCCACACTTAGTCATCTGCGCATTTACTAATGCAGGCATAGCCAAAGAGTTTTTCAGGTCAAAGGACAATCCAAGTTATTTCAAAAAATAATTACATGTAAGAACCTTTTGCACAAGCAAGGCACACAAAAGAAACACCTCATTATATCACTCGCTAGTTGAAGTTTTTGCTTTGACTTTTTCCAAGCAGAGGCTGACACACAACACGATGCTATATACTGCATACAAATGTATATATGTACATATATATGTATGGGCATACTGAACTGTTCTAAGAGCTGAAAGGAAAATTTACATTCCCATAACAATTGATCACCATAGTAGTTTATTCCTGTAACTAGAGCTGAAGTACCAGTAACTGGACAGATTTCCTACTTCACTTGCAATGGCAACAGAAAACCACAGCTCAGGTTTCACTTCCCTTGTGCCCTTCTGGAATTGCTCTTACCCAGTGAATATCCTGCAGCTCTGTTGGTAGAGCCTTATCCAAGCAATCACTTATCTAGTCTGCAGCCTGAGGAGATATTCACCTACACCAAATTGATGTCATTTGCATACTGATGGCATCAGCTTTTGAGGGTCTTGTCTAGGTCCTGAGAACATTCCTATATTTACCAGCCTATATTTACTATCTATCTAGCAGACTTCTATAATTCATATCACTGTAATACCTCTAACTTTGTAACACCTGAGCAAACATCCAACTTTAATTTTATGTACGCCTGAAGAAAAGGGGATCTGCAACCATTTTCATAGGTCCAATCATCCATGTGTCAGAGCAGCTAATGGGCTAGCACCAGCTGACTTGGACTTCCCTTGTTCTTAAGGAAAAAATCTGTCACTCTGCAGCCATGAAATAATGTTTTCTAGTTCTCATAAAGTACCTTGGAATTTTCAGAAAAGTAACATACTACTGAAGTATCAACACACAGGATCTTTAAAGACTCATTTCTTGTTAAGCTGTCTCAGCTTCAGCCTACCAACCGAGCCAGCCCAGCTTGGGTTATATTTCACTCACTTTTCCAAAATCCACTACTGCTGAGTCCTGGATTATCCCTGTCTAAAAATTCAGTCCCCCTGCGTCTGAAGGTGAAATTTGGTTTAGCAGCAGGAAGGTGTTAACACAACCGCATTGTGGAGATTAACGTTACAGTAAATCCTCAAAAGAATCAGAAATATCCAACACACTCAAGATACCTATTTTTGATGAAAGCTTCAAGAAAGTAATAAAAGAATAGGGGTTTATAGTAGGTCAGTTATTAATTTTTCTTGGAACACCAACAAGAGCTTGGCAAGAAGCAACATGTCTGCAATATAATTTTTGACTTTTTATTTAATAAGAAGCTCCATATACCATTTACTTTCTATTACTCAAGCTCAGTATTTATTATTTCATCTGCTTTGAACTAGGAACTGTGATCTCATTAATAAAAGGTTAGAAGTAGTGTTTAGTTTCACTGTAGTTCCCGTAAGTGTCCCTGTACTAGCACTGAAAAAGGAGCATGTGATACATAGCAGCAGCATTTGTGTTGATTCACAACTTATGCCCCTCTCACATCAAAAGATTTATAACTACTCATACACACGAGTGAGAAAGGGTGGAGGGGCTCTCCTTTTTCTGTGCTCAGGTCCTAACGGGGGACGCAGCTGCTATCCTGTTACCTTTGAGCAGTTAAGATGTTCCTGGTTGTACTTGCTAACGGGCAAAGAGAGTAAGAGCACAGAAGGTGGTAGCATCATCCCCAAACTGGCCAGATTCTCCAAGCAAATAGCCACTATGCCAAAAAAAAACTGCTGTGTCCACCACACATATCTAATACGCATCAGCTCTTCCAGCATGACAGTATGGCAACATGACAGCACGATTAAATGACATACTAGCTTTAGTGTAATGAAAGCTAAGGTAAAAAGAGCAGTGATACCTTATGAGGGTTTGCAACATGAGCAACTCAGCAAAGAGCTCATTTCAGACAAGAGTCTACATCATACCTCTTGAAGTGTAGTCCCCCTTTTTCTGCTAACACATCCTGTGCTGCTAACTCACTACAGTGCTGTCTGCTCAGCTTCTTGCCAATACCTAGCTCTCATAAAGCATGCCTACTCCTTCACTATGCTAACAATAACATAAGCAGTTTTAATATATACTACTGCGTCTGTTGAGTTGGTGTGTGTAATGTCCCACTACACTAATGGTGAGTCTGGAAGCATTTTAAGAGAGTTTGAAAATCTTTTAAAGAACATGTGGCTCTGTCATCTTTCCAGTCATTTCAAATAATCCCATTTAAAATCCAATTGTTTAAAACTAAACCAACAGAAATAATATACTAGATGTAAATGGATATATTGCTGGGAAAAACAGTGAGAAACTGATAGAAAATATGTGATTTAATAAGGGATATGCTGTCTGCTGTATTAATCTTTGATCCATATGGTTAAAACAAAACAAAACATTTGTATCTGTCAGCTACAGACTGTTTAGCTCACACTGGCCACACTTAGAGAAGAGGTTCATACTGTAGGATTACTACCTTTCCTATTTAATCTGTCAGAGCTACATGAGGTAGATTGGAGAGGAAAAGATCGTGCATCAGCTGCTAGACAGCAGCCCAGGAAAATGGCTGTGCAAAGTGAAGTGGACTTGCTCACCTAAGGTTTCAGACACATATTTCATTGGTATCTAAACTTCATCAGACTATGAATACAAAGTCATTCAGTTTGAAAATTTTCCAATCTGAGCTTAAAGGTTTCACATTAATACTTTTGTTACTGTAAGAAATCAAAGCAGCAAAGAAATAAACCCCTTTTCCCTAAAGCCTCTCACAGAGCTATCATTGCTGCTTCACACACAGCAACAAACCAAACTAAGATGTTTGGAACCACTGACTTAAAATCTGAAGTATGTGCACTCAAGTATGGGTGCTAGTCATGCATGTGCATAATCATGTTAAAACTGCGAACCCGTGAGCCTAAGCTCAGACTCAAATCACAGTTCTCTGAAATTACTCAGACAACACAGGGAAGAGCTTTCCCTTATAGCTTCTAGCTCTTCTACATCTTATCCTCATATACTGTGTTGGGGGACGAAGAAGAGAAATATTATTAAGGTATTTGAAGCCTGACATGAATATTTTTCCAGTGGAGAGGGTTTTGATAATGTAGGCTTGTGGACTGAATTTGGAATTTGCTTTGCTTCTGTAATTGGGCTTCTAATGCCAGAGAAAGAATCAAGGCCTGAGAAGCAAACTGAAAATACATTTCAAGGGAATGCACACATCTGTGGTACGGTAAAACTATTAGGTTACTGAATGCCTGTTTTGAATTACATCAAATCACCTGAAGACCATATGGCTAATGGAAATTTTTTAAGCTAACATTTACTGCCTTGAACAGTGTCAGGAAAGTTTGTTTTGTTATTTTAGCTAAACCTATATATGTAAACTCAACGCTTTCAACTTTTTGCAATCAATAGCTGAAGGCCAAATGCAACCTGCTACAAATGCGTAATGTGCAGAACAGCAAGCTGTCTTCTAGTGAAGATGGATGTCTGCATTTTTAGAAATGGGGTGAATAAAGAATCAGTCACTTAATCCCTAGACAGTATCACCGATTCTTCTCAGATTCACTAGGGGAACCAGGACTAAGAATCTTAGAAGTAGATGTTGAACTGAGGACTCAGGAACCTAACTTTAGGAGCCAGTATTTGAAAACACTGACCTATATGTCTGTCCTTATGAGGAGAAAGCTCTAGCAAGTTTAATTTCCCTATGCACTTTCCCATATACATCCCACACTGTTTGAGGGTTGCAGATGGAGAGAGCAGACAGCAGTCTTAAGCACAGTTTTCTTGCAACTTGGCATAAGATCTTTGATAAAACGTCAAACAGAATTTTATCATTTTCTAAACACATTCCCATATATACATGCAGCAATTAGCTAAATTATTGCCCAAACCAGTTGTTTAACACAGCTAGTGAGTCTTTGCCTTTGTCCTTACACTGGCAGAATATGACTTCAGCTCTGTATTAATGTCAGCATCATTTCATCCGCCTAGCACTGTGGGGAGCAGTCCCATAGTCTCAGATTGTTTCCTGATTCCTAAGAAAATCTGACTCTTTCAGACTAGCATGACCATCATGATATAAACTAATTTAAAGTTTTCACTAGATCTTAGGCCATTCTGAATATATTTTTCTCATTGTTGGGATGTTGTGTCTCTCCTGGCCCAGGATTTGGAATGTTTGCTCCCCTGTGCTTGAAGTGGGTTTTCTGTAGTGAGTCTTGAGCAGTCTGTCTCAAGAATATTTACTCTCAATAACTGATCATGAATATATAAGTGTTGCAGTGCACATCTCAACGCTAAATACACATTTAAAGCAATAGGAATTGATGGGCATAGGTAAGTAATGTCTACCTGGACATACAATTGTACCTTATGTTTTCAAAAATAGCCATTTCTTATTTCCAAGGTGCTTTTCCTGTTTTCTGCCTTTCTGATTTCCACAAGAGAAAAAAAGCACCGGTCTCTTGGAGCTGCTACTTAGTTTATTATTCATATTCTTGCTTCATCCCAGTGAGAAAAGAGGAACCTCTCTAGACGGAAAAGGTTGCATTATGCAATCTGTCTAACAAAATATGGGATTTTACTATGTTCTGGTTTGTTAGGAGTAATACAACACATCAACGAGTTGCACTTTTCTAAAATTGAGGACATTTTTAAAAAAGACATTACTTGAAAGAATTACTACAATGAAAAACACATGCCAGACAGATTTATACTTTGATATTTTAGTGTATTTATATATCTTTACATTAATTTCCTTACCTAAAACATGTATAGGATAAAGGTCTTTCCTATGCTTGTACCTGCTATGTTTTCTGAGGTAGCCTTTCAGTTCACAATATGTTGCTCTCCAGCACAAACATTATTTGAACCTGATACTGCAGTTGCTGTGACTATGGCTGTAGCACTAAATAACACCTGTTCAGGGATCATCCTCTGGCCCTGAAGCAAAGATCTGGCCTGATGCTGTCTGCACTAGGTACCACCTGTCCTTCAGGTGTCCTTCAGTCCCAGCGTGGTATCCCTGAGGGTCTAACGTATACTTATCATTACATGTATGTGCTCAAAATGTCCACAGCAATACATAAGTGCATCACAGCTTATCAAAACAGTGATTTCGTAGCATGGAAATAAAAATAGGGTTGCATGCCTTGGGTTTGATATGCTGACATGTTTGAGGTACAAAATCCGCTAGTACAGTTTTGGAGAACTGCAAAGTGTGGAAGGAGCCAAGTCTTGTCATTCTTGTTCATACTGCCCTTTTGGGAATGGTCCTTAATGCTCCCAAACCCAAAATCTGAATCTGATCATTATCGCAGAGCATGCTAGTTGGCACAGAAGAAATCACACCAGCAGGCTACTGAGTAATCAAGCAATGCAGATGATCAGATTGTAAGTTTCCTCCACTATGCCTGTTACACAGCCAGGTTAAACTCTTCCATGACTTGCAGTGGTTGAAGAGTACAGGATTCAGGTGTGTACGTTTATCTGGGCACATACATCTGCTGTTCCGTTTTCCACCTGAGACCGTTAACTTTGATTTATTTATTCCTGATTTCCACTGCTGACTGAATAGCCAAAACTCCTGTTTTGTAATACTTAACCCATGTTAATAGGAAAATCAACCCCTTTTTCCAGCTCTGGGTTATGGGGCTGTGCATGGCCTCATAGACATGCACAAACCTTCAATCCATAGCATGGCAGGTCAATTCATCTTACCTGTATAACATTTCCAGGGATATATTCTTTAGAGAGCCTTTGGGCCTGTCTACCTTAAGGCATGGTCTCTGCTGGGACTCCAATGAAGCTGGTAGGTGGAGCTGCAGAGGAAGTGGTCCCTCAGTAGGCAAAGCAGCAGCAAAGGTAGAGAGGATGGTTAACACCAAGGTTCTACACCATCAACACACACAACTGTAACCGCACTTTGTTAAAGAGTAGGTCTTCCCAAAATTACACACATTATTCAGGGCTGGAATTAAGAGATTAAAAGGAAAATGAACAGTTAGCAAAGACGGGAAGGGAAATCTTAGCTTCTGTTACCACACTTAGCTGCTGAGGGAAGACAGCTAAATTAAGTCTGACTTCTTGAGCAGATGATCATGCACACAGCTGTTAATTTGGGATGAAGGAATGCACTTTGCATGAACTCCAAAGCTGTCTTTATTTTAATTACTTTTTAAAATTCTTTTTGATCAATTTTTTTTTAAGAATTCACAACATGTTTCTGTTTCTTTCAGAGAACAATATAAGCACTTTTCAGTGGCCAAAACCAATATGTCTAAATTCCACTGGATTTCAACCAAAGACTGCATAGACCAATGGATAAAGTGTCTGCCTCATATTTCAAAGTACGAAGTTCAAATTTAGTAGGTACTTGTATTTTTAAATTTTAACTGGCCAGATTCTCAGTTTGGGTAAACCAGCAAAGCTCTACTGATGTTAAAGGAACTATGCCAATCTGCATTAGTTTAGTATCTGGCTTCACAACTTTTTTTCTCATTGTATTAAATTCCATCTTTGGTAGTTATACACTAATAATTCATTTGAAGACTGTAACTAAGTGATGGTTTTTCTTTTTCTTTTATTATTAGCCTGTGAATTTGTGAAAATGAGTAGGATCTGTGAAGGGAAGGTTGTAGGCATAAAAAGATATTAAAGCTGGACTTCCCCACTTTAGACTTTTATTGAAGTCAGTGGAAACATTGACAGAGTAGAGAATGAGCAAAATCATATGGACACAGTGTCTTCCATCTCTGCAATGCAGAAGAAGATGCAATGATTTCCTTCCCTTTTTACACTCAAAACACAAGGCTATTCAGAATTAGGTGCCAACAACATGATTTTTGCCATCAATCTCAATGTTTACATCTTCCAAGACCAGCCTGAGGCTACACCAGACTCCCTGATCTGCCTAGTCCCTAACTGTTAGCACCCATGAACTGCTTTCACTGCCAATCCCTTTGCCATCTACTTCCTTGAATTCAATGTTAATTAAATTCTTGTGTTTAATTGTATTTAATGTTTGCATCTAACAAGCTATGTAAAATCCTGTGTATTCTGTGGAAGCCATTGCTGAGGCCAGGTTTGCTGGGTGGATGAGCTGCAAACTTGAGCCTTGCTAAGGCTGTCCCTCAAGAATCATGAACCTATCCACTGAGACCAAGATTTTATCTTTTAGTTCTATAACGAATCTTTGATGAGCACATCCTACAACTAGGAAGGCCTGTAACTAAAACTGTTTGCAATAGTTAGTTATACATCTGTCAGATGTATAAAACTTAGCATATATGAGTGTACATAATTCTAAGAGAGATGACAGAATTGAATACAGCAGAGCTGTAGGTCTGCCCTGTTAGGTTGCTAATGGCTGTTCAGTGCTAAAAGAGATAAGTAGTGGAGTGAGTGGACATGAGAGATCTCCTTAGGAGTCTTCAGGAGTGTTTCTTGTGTCACAGACACCCCTGCATCTTATTCCATTTATTCAGGTAAAAATGCAGTGCAAATCTGTCTGAATAAGGATCATGAGGCTCCATGAAGACATAGAGGGGCAAGGCAGGGTGCCCTTGGGCACAAAGGCAGCTCGCATCCAGGCAGACCATTGAGTCTCCCCAAATCCATCTTCTTGAAAGTCCCTCTAGTAGTCTTTTCAGCAAATGATAGATTTTTTTATTCAAATCTTTACAGAATGATTAATTTTGCCATGTTTTTAAAACCCTTTAGAAATTGATGAAAGAAATAACTCAATTTACACTGTGTAACCAAAAGACAATTTGGAAAATGATCACAGTAACGCAACATAAGGGTATTTTCTGAGCTAGATACAGACAACAATAACCAAATCTTCACATGTAATTGAAATTATGGCATTTTTTGCCAGGCTTACAAAATATTATGTCTTGTGTTACGTGATTACAGTACATGTATGGGAAGCATAAAAAATCTATGGCGGAATATTTGAAAACTTATATGAGAGCGTGTGAGATTGAAAGGATGACCTCTTGAGCTTTTCCCCATTTCTTGTCTTTGTTTCTCTGGCAGTGAGTTTGCATGTCTGAATTTAGTCTTGAGATCCTATGCTTTTACGTATAATGTAAAAACTAGATCTACATCTAAAACATAGACCTTCACCTATTATTCATACTCATTTCTATATTTCCATATCATTTTCAAATACCATTTGACTTGTACTGCACAGATCAGCGTGATTTTTTCACATGGTTTAAATTAGCTTAGCTCACATTTATCCAACTTCATGAACAGATTCAGTTTGTTGTAGTTGGGTTAAATTTAGTAAGTACATAATCAGATAGGCATGAAAACAAGGTATTTTTTAAGCCAAGAAAGACAAATTTGTCCTCACTTACCTCCTGTGGAAAGCCATTAGTAGGAAGCAGGGCAGAAAATGGTTTTGTGTACTGTGGAATTCACTGCAATGCTTTGGCCAATCACTTTTCTCCAGCATAGCATGGTTAAGGATACACAAGGTGACAAGTCCAACCAAACTTTTTACAATGCATTCACTGGCTGGCAAGTTGCAAATCTTCCATTTAACTGGAGCCATTGCAAAGTCCACAAAACTCCCAGACAGCACCATACTTCTCAGAAGTTACAGAATAATTGAAGATAGGAAATTATGAGAATATGGGAAAGTGAAGTCCATCATGATCCTCTCTGCAGCAGTTAGAAAACGACAACATATCAGGCTAAGGGAGACCTTATCGCATTTTACAATTACCTGAATGGAGGTGGTAGTGAGGTAGATGTTGGTCTCTTCTGCCAAGTAACAGGTCATAGAACAAGAGAAAGTGGCTTCAAGTTGCACTAGGGGAGGTTTAGATTCGATATCAGGAAAATTCTCTTCACCAAAAGGGTTGTCAGCCATTGACAGGCTGCCAAGGAATGTGGTGGCGTCCCCATCACCAGAGGTATTTAAAAGATATATAAATGTGGTAGTAAGGGACATGGTTTAGTGGTGGCCATGGCAGTGTTAGGTTAGTTGGACTTGATCTTAAAGGTCTTTTCCAAACTAAATGATTCTATGATTAAAAAAAAAAAAAAAGGCTTAAAGTGTAAAAATTAACAGAAGTGCCTTAACATACAATGGCCATGTTTCCTTCCCCATAAATAGGACAGGTGCACACGATGTCATGAGGCTTCCCATACTCACCATTATGAAAGTCTCTCTGTGCAAGCACTACTCCATCAGTCATCACAGCTCTTTCAGGAGTGCTGTGAGGAACAGGGAGAGCAGCTGCAATCTGCAGCATCATTTCTAGAGCTGCCTGGGAATTTTGTGCTGCAAATTGTTGTGTTGACTGATTCATTAAAGCCTATTTGGGGGAAAGGCTTGAATGTTATCCCAGTTTCAAAAAGAAAATCCCCTCCCAGCCTTTTCAAGTTGCTGAAATATCCTCTGTGGTTGCCTTTTGAAGGTGTGAAAAATCTTTCAAAACTTTAGGAGGTTTTGAAGTCTAAGTAGCTTCCTGTTGAAAAAGAAGCTAAAAACATTCAGAGAAAATACATTATTGGAATAAAATACATTCTTTGATTCACCAAAAGCATTTTGATTGCTGATTGGTGAAAATTTTCAAAAATCTTGGTTTTCCTCCTTTGGGGGGGGGGGGGAAGGGAATATTTTGAAAGCTTGAGATTTGTGACAAATAAATAGAAATGTTCATTTAGTACTCGAATCACATCCTAAAAAGTTGTGGAAAAGGCTCCATTTTGCTGAGGATTTCTCAGTTCTCAGATTTTTAACCACAAACAAATGTAATACAGACATTTGATGGACAGCTCACGAGAACGTGCCTTTATGGGGAGACCCAGTGGACTGCAATCCCTTCTTCAGCCATTCATCACACTGGGAGCTTCCTATTACATGACTAAGACCATCCAAGCAGAGCTCTCCCTGCTTCACCTCTGCATTCACACAATGAACCCAACATTTAGCCTTGAAATACTGGCAATTTCCCTGCAAATAAAGAGACACAGAAAAGGCCAGTCTGTCCACTTCCTCTGCCACCTGATGGCCACACATTTTGGTGGAAATGCCACTTTCAAAGTCTGCAGAATTTTCTCTGAGATTTGATACTGAAAGGCTTGGTTTGGTCTTTGGTGTGTTTTGTTTTGCTCAGAAATGCTATGTATTCCATTATGCTGTGGTATTTGTAGCATGTTATGAACTTTAACAAGACAGACAGAACACAGCCAGATTTCACAACTGCTTCTTGGCTTCATGTTTGTTTATTTTAAAATATCCTTTATGTATGAAATTTGCCCTTAACAAAACAAAGCACTTTCATCAGGCCAAGCCTTAAAAAAATACACTGGCACAGATATATTCTTATGCCATTTGTGATTAATACATATACAGTGTTAGTTTAGTGCCATCAAGTGACCAAAAATGTGAAACAGCACTTCTATTTGGGGTTTTTGGTTTCAGATTTTTTTCAACCAAATGAAAGCTGACCTGTTATCCTTTTGATATAAGTACAGGGAAATAGCTTCACAGGCTTCTGATGGTTTAATTCTAGGGCATTTTTAGTAGGAACCTCAAGGTTATCTTCGAAATTTCTTGCATACATTGGTAAATCAAGGCCTCATCTGTTTTGAAGAACTTCACTCACCTCTCTGGCTGAAATCCTTGCTGTATAGAATTCAAAATGAGGTCTCACTTGGGTGAAAACTCATAGCAGTTTTTACTGTACGCTGGCATCTCAAGGCTCTGACAGAGGGTTCTTTAATGAGGGATATCATGAGCTGGGTGTATAAATCCTTATTTTGTTTTCTGAAATGCAGAAGCTAGCTCTGTCAGGAACAGACATCCTAAATGGACTGGAATGATACATCAAGGAAAAAGTTTAGGATTTAGTACGTCCACTTGTTGTATGCCAAAACACCATATGAGCAAGCATAGGTAATGTAAATTTCTACAAATTATTTTTCCAAATTTCACCTATAAAAACCATATTTACATTAATTTAAAACACTCATTAGTGTAGTAGGTAAACACACATCAAGTTCCTGATTTGTTAGGGTAGGACCTGCCCCGGAAGCGTCCTTCTCTGAGGTGAAGGAAACGCTTTTTCTCTCCAGTCTGTCATACTGATTTTCCACCAGCAGCCGGAGCTGTGTATCAGCAGCCAGGACAACGCAAACCCTACAGCTGGAAGAAAAGCAACGCTACAGCTTCATAAAACGCGCTCGAGAGCAAAGGGAGAACCTGTGAGAGCCGAGCGTCAGCCGACAGGATGCTAAATGCAAGCAATGTAAAAATCCCAGGTCATGCCTTCGAGAATACTGGTCTGCCAGGGCGTGCTGTGGTTGCAAGCACAGTATTGCTACAAATCATGTTTGTTACCTGGCAGTCCCAAAAAGCAGAAATAATCTCATATGTGCTTCTATAAAAGACTTCTTGTGATACTCCACCTCATCTCTCCCTTTACAAAGTAATTCCTGTATTGCGTGTAGACAGTTAGCACTTGTGGTTATAGCTTCTGCTGAAACCTTTGTGGTGTTGCTAATTCACAAGAGCGGATGGTTTACAGTTACATCTATTTTATGAAAAGCCTGCAAGAACTGAAAGCGCTGCACATACCCTTTAGCCTTTAAAGTGGTTTCATGTGCTGCCTGGGAGCATCCTAAGTGCACTGGGAGCTGTGTAATCAGTATTCATATATTTAGACACTATCTACAGTACAAATGCATATTTAAATGTGTGATAACTTCCTGTATTTTCAGTTTATTTCCTCCTACTTCGTTTCTCACTTTCCTGTGAAGTTATAAAAATTTAGAATTTAAAAACTATTTGCTTCTTAATAAGGTTTCTGAATCTCTCTAGAAAAAGGTCGTGGAGAAAAAAAGCTGTTATATGTCTGGATACATGTGACAGTGACAAGAACACAGCTAATAGCAGAAACCAGCCAGAGAAACATCTGGACCAGTTGGCAAGAGATATGCATCTGCTGGAAAAAACTGGAAAGCATGTATGAAGAGACAAACACACTTAAATAACACTCATAAATGACAAGGATTCAGATTCTCAGAGGATCTGGATACTGAATTAGTGAGTATTAGTGGTTAGAGTAGAGGAAAACATGAATGTCAACCAGTTTACAAGGTAGAATTTTACCTTGTTCATCATGACATTTCCTTTTGCTAACACCATCTGCTTAATAGTCTCATAACTTAATTTAGGCTTTTGGGGTCTTCCTAGCTTTCCTCTACTTTCTTATGGTCCAGTTGCCATCACCATAATCAACAACTAATGTAGCTCTACTGTTGTAAATGATTTGTGTCATGGACCACAATATCCTGTGGTGGATATGATATACTTATTAACATAGGCATATCCAAAATATGTCCTTTCTTAACAATTACTGCTTCCTTACATAAAGAGGTAACAAATTCTTACAGTCAGAGGAAGAAAAGCAACCAGAGTCAAAACATCCAGCTCACAGATACAACTGGCTAGAAAAATATACCCCACTTGTCAGACACAGAAGTTGTGATCTGTGTAGCAATGATAAACCACACTCTTGGCTTTTCTTTTTTTCTTCTGCTCCCTTCTTCCCAAACCACCACAGCTCACTGCTTAAGTTATCAACCAAGGTGCTGCATCCTTTAATGCCTGACCATTAGATCAGAATCTCAAAAGCACAGATGCCTTTTGCTTTCAATTGTTAAAATTTCTTAGTTACTTTAAGTATGTCATTGCAGCATGTAAGCTTTTTAAGCTTAACCACCCAAGAACGACAAGCCAAATACTGCTTCTGTGTCTAAACCATCTTTCCAACATCCTTTTGAAAGAAGTGATCAGGGACATTCAAGTTGAACAGCTTCTTCCATTAATGACCTATCCTTTTAGGAATTTCTTTTTTCATGTTTAAATATTGGAAGGCATATAGCATGAGGAGCTGTTAAATTTATTTTCTGCGTATTGCTGACTGATGTATTCCTAAGTAGTTTCTCACACTCTATTCTGTTCCAGTTCTTTGAACAGAGGGCAATTGAAGTCAGGTTATTATAATGAGGCAGCAATATCAAATACTGAATTCTTCTCTTTCATATCATACCAAGTGGGAACTCTAAATGTGCTACTGTAAAAATTACCATATGCTTATGAGTACTGAGCAGAAGTGCTAGCTTGGTTTTGGAAACTTTTCAGAGCACACAAGAACCCAGAATTTTACTTCTGTTCCTCTTGAAATGCAAGACTGCTTCTCCTCACTCCTTCTATCAGTCAGATGACAGTGGCTATGTTTCCACCACAATTAAATGCACAATTTACACAGTGTGCTTTATGTCTGCTAAACCTTCCCTCCTCTATGCTGCCTGGTAGACAGCCTGCCCAAATATATCTGATCACTTTGGCTCCCAAGATCAGCACAGCCACAGAGGTTTTGATACACTTAAAACATGCTGCAAGTTACTCCTGCATGTGCATCATACAGTAACTGGTGAGTTTAATCTTTAGGGCAATTTTGGGGTTGCTCTTAA
Organism: Forpus xanthops; assembly: GCA_032466535.1. Classification (NCBI taxonomy): domain Eukaryota; kingdom Metazoa; phylum Chordata; class Aves; order Psittaciformes; family Psittacidae; genus Forpus; species Forpus xanthops. The sequence goes on from JASSUY010042196.1 coordinate 22,608, forward strand.
AGAACAATGTGACACAAATAATGACTTCTCTTTGAAAAGCATCTCCTGCAGCATATGGCTCATTTTATCCAGCTGTAGTTACATTAAAATTGAATATCTAACTTAAGGTAAATGTCTAGACTCTTCCCACAGTGAAAAGAGATCCTGTAGGAAGCAATTTATTCTCCTTAGGTGTGATGTCTAAAGAAAGAACAGTAAATCACCCATATCTCTCCATGATGTACAGTAAAAACATGGAAGATTTAGCTGAGAAGAATCCACCCTTAGTGCCTCAAGTACAAATATTTCCTGAAGAAATTAAATTCTAAATAAACGCTCTGAAGAGTTATTTGCATTCATTTGTCACTTCTCCAGCTGCTCTGAAACAAAATATAACCATTGACTGGTTACAGAGGAGGCAGTGTTTTCCAGCCCAGAAAAAAAGTCTGTTCTTGTTTTCAGAAATATATTCACAGGACACCAGTATTAAACATCATACAAAACATGTCGAGTTTTCTAGATGGGAATGAAGAAGGAAGGGCTTTAACACATTTGTTGTGTGTTCTTCACTACAGGGAAAGCAATCTAATTTGTTTATTCAGGCTTTGGCTGAGCTGATCGTGTATCTCCCCAGTTTACCACACAATATTAGCTTTTATAGAATTTATCATAAGTTTGCTCTTTCTCTTTGCCAAACTGGATTCTGATTTACAGAAAGCAGGATGCAGTCAACTAATAGTTTAGAATACATATCAAATAAATATTACATGCTGGCATGTATGTCAGAAAATTAATCTAAATTGTGCATTTGTTCTACTGAACTAAAATGGAAGCATGGATATTATGCTGTTACAGCTCCTCTTTATAGACAGATGCAGAGTAGAAGTAGTTAATAAATAAGTAGCCTAACATATGGAAAAAATATAGGTATTTAAAAATATTCCTAGCTGAAATCTTTTAAAAGTTTTAAAGGCAACCTATCTAAGCAAATGAAACAGTTTAGTCTTGCATCTCAGTTCATCATTCAAGCAAATCACCACCTGCAAGGGAAGGTACTTCCTAGCGGAAGTTGAGCAAAAAAAGAGATAGTTCTGATTTTATCATTTATAGAGTGGGATTTAAACTTCCCTTTGACATAGAGATGTACACACATATGATCTTAAACGTGCATTCATGTGCACTTGCTCTCAAGGAAAGAGAAACCTGTATTAATCTGCAAACTAATGTTCTGCAGCACAATTGCAGTACATACTTAGTTATACAGCAGAGCAGAGTGACTTTTATGCATCTCAAGACATGAAGTAGGTATGGGTGTTGGAGGGGAATCAAGATTCATAGAGTACCTGGGACACTGAATATGTGAGGAGAGATCTTACTTGATGAACATACTCAGCTGTTTTTCCCAGTATAGTTAGCATGTGTTCTAAGCCTGTTTCAATAAAGTAAATATATTCTTTTCTGTTAAAAATTTTGTCTCTGATCTTTAAATCTTACATGCTTTAAAGAGACTAAGGTAATAGCACTGCATTTCTCAGCAGTGCAGACACAGAAATGTATCAGATTATTTTTGGATTACCATATACTCTGCACTGTTTCACATGTCTTCTTCAGGACACTTCCAAAATGAAGTGCAGGGATCTGGCTGAGCAGGGTATACCAAACCAGAGGCTGAGAATCCGCCCTCAAATTCTATATGACTTAACCTATAAAAAGAGCTATTAATATGTCAGTGAAGGAATAGGAGTCATAAAGCCGTATTAGCTACCTAATCTTCCAATGAGTACTAAAATCAAAGCAACTTATAGAATCATAGAATCCCAGAATAGTTAGGGTTGGAAAAGACCTTAAGGTCATCTAGTTCCAACCCCCCTGCAGGTGACACTTCACAATACAACCCCCCGGCAGGGACACCTCACACTACACCATCTCACCCAGGGCTCTCTCCAACCAGGCCTTGAACACTGCCAGGGATGGAGCATTTGCCACTTTTTTGGCAACATATTCTAGTGCCTCAGGACTCTCACAGTAAATAACTTCTTCCTTATATCCAAAGTCAACTTCCAGTTTTAGTTTGAGCCCATTACCCCCTTGTCCTATCACTACAGTCCCTGATAAAGAGTCCCTCTCCAGCATCCTTATAGGCTCCCTTCAGATTTTGGAGCACAGCCTTTTCTATGAGGCCCCCACACAGCTTTTCTCCAGGCTGAACAGCCCCAACTTTCTCAGCCTATCCTCATATGGGAGGTGCTCCAGCCCCTCATGGCCCTCCTCTGGACTTGCGTCAACAGCTCCATATCCTTCTTCTGTTGAGAGTACTAGAACTGCAGAAAAGTATTCCAACTGGGATCACAGGAGAGCAGAGCAGAGGGGCAGGATCACCTTCTTCGACCTGCCAAGTAATCCACTTAATTATGGGTGTAGTTCATGGATGTAGGGATTTCACTAGAAACATTAATTTTGCATATAACTGCCTATTTAAATTGCTGTGTAAAATAATTGCATAAAATTCCCTCTTCCTTGTCTTCATCGTTTTACCTACAGAATAGCTTTAAATGCTGACAGTGCAAATCTGCCTCTAAGATTGTTTTGCTCCAGGTGAAATGGTAAATTACTTATTTGTTTATTGACAAAAATTGGTTTACTTAAAATTGATTTAAAATTAAACACTTACAAACTTCTTTCTGTACACATATAAATTGATTTACAACTACCTCAAAAAAACCTTAGCAGAATTTAGTACATAAAAGCTGATTGCAAACTAGTTTAAACGTGTTTTACACTGCAGCTTGCAATGGAATGATTGGGGTAAACTTTTTACAATTCTTTTTAAATCAGTGGAATTTCTGTGTGCACATCCAAGTTATCATCCAGATCATGGCAATAGGCAAGCCATGGCACATCTAATTGAAAGCACAACATTAAAAGGGACTTTGTTGTTGCTGATGTTGATCATACTGTTATTACTGAGGTAGAAGCAGTGAAGGATCTCTTTTTCTAGCCTTTGAGTGCACACACAATGAAAAGATAGCATATGCTACAAAGAACTCAGAGCTAGCATCTGCTTTGCAGAATTTAACTTGCCCTAAATTTTTCTGAAAGCAAAACTTTTCATTTTTATCTTTCAAAAATGTTAACTTAAAACTGCAAACTTGAAGAGTTAAAATTTCACTGAAAAAAAAGTGAGAAGTGATGACACTATTTTCCATGACTAAAATGTGCTTCCATTTTCTGACTACTTCTAATAACAATAAGCTAAAATATTTTTTACCAGTTTTGCTTTTAGTTAATGTGTCATAGGCTGGCCATTGACATACCTTGAAGAGCAAAGATATTATTGGATGATTCCTTGAAATACACACAGGCGGCCTTTATGCTCCCAACAGTTCTGTGGAAACTTCACCACTGATTTCAGCAGTTGAGGTTAAGCCTATTCTGAACAAGTCTAAAAATTCTCAGTACAATAGAATGGACTGACATGGAACACTTGAGTGTTGTACTTCACAAGGCTTTTTAGATATCTAAAAGACAAAGTTTTACCAGATAAACATCCTGAAGAATATCTGCCAGAAACCCACTATTGTAAAAACCTTCCCTAATAAAACTTTGGCACAGTAAGTATAGTACTACACCTAAGACATGAATCTTGGATTCACAGTGACATTAATGTATATATTCATATACATTCATATGTACTCCCACATTCCTGAAAGAAAAATCTATGTGCATTTTTAAGCTTGTGCTGAAATGTGGGTATTGCCTGAATTGAACCGTTTATTTATTTAAGGTGGCACTACCACTGTGAAAATATAATGGTTCTAGGCCTCATCATTCTGATTCTTTCTATTATTTTGCTTTTCAGCAGTTTCTTCAGGAAAGGGAAAGTGAGCAGGGGTACTTACCAGGAAAATACAAGCATAGACAGGGACAACATTAGCATAAAGCTGGCACAAATCTAGAATAGAGGAAACTAGAGAGATTGGCATCCTTTATAACAGCACTTTGACAGAAGAAAGACTAACAACTCTATGGGAAGGACTGGGTCCTGGCTGCTCCATGACAAGCACTGGGGTTTATGTCCCAGTTTTGTGAACGGCTTGGCAGAGGGTCTGAACTACTTGACCAGAGGGTGTTGTTCCATAATATTATTGGAGAGAAATAATGTCCATTCAGCAAGGACAAGACGTTCTGGGCATGGGGAGGTGACCTTTTAACAACATTAGAAAGGAACTTGGGAAGAGGACAGTTACAAAGAGCTAGAAATAAGGAATCTTAGAGAGGTAGAATAAAGAACTAGGCATTAAGAGAGAAAAGAAAATTTTGAAAAACATCTTAGGGTACTTGAAGTCAAATAACAGGGATCTAGTTGTATCTACAGGGGGAAAACATGGGGTTTGTATCATCCCTGAGATACAGTGGCACGCACCAGTGACAGCAGAATATAAGAATGCTAATGAAAACAGGCAGAGAAAATGAGGGGAGGACGATTCATACTGTACCAAATCCAGGAAGAGACAAGAGATACTGTTCTTGGTGAAAATTAACAGGAGGAAGCAAAAGTATGCCATGATTAGTGTCTATTTTACGTAATAGACTATAGCTGTATTCAAAAGGAGGAAGTCAATTTTTCTGACTTATTCTGAGCATAAAGGTATTCGTATTCAAAAAGCTTGCCCATAAGACAATAGTGAACTTCAATTACTTAAGTACCAGTTAGAAAAATGATATGGTAGGACATAAAAGGTCCATCAAATACTTGTAGTATTTTAGGGATAATCTTTTGCTTCACAGGACAGAGGAAGTTATAAGAGGCATTACCAAGTTGAATTGCATGATGAGTAGGGAGGAGCTCATTTTGATTTTAAAGGCAGAAGGTAAACTGGGTGAAAGTGATCATGACACATTTTACTAAAATAGGCTTCTCTACTCTAAGAGGAAGAAAAAGCACGTCTGCTCTGCCAACTATGGATTACATTGTTATGCAGAAATAGTTAAGCTAGCTTTAATGAAGTCTAGGTACTAAAAGCAGGCTCATCATAGCAGCGTCCCATTCTGCACGAGTTAATTAACCGCCTTTCTGGTTTAGGCCTGAGCTCATTTAAAGCTAACCTAGATTTTCTTGCAGAGAACAACAGACTCATTTTTAATTAAACGTACAATACCATGCTATATAGATGTGAACAAAAGGAAGTATGGGAAGTGTAAGTAGACTGTGCTAACATCATGTTAAGAGCTCTTTGAGAATTTGAAAAAATGAAGTCACAATAAGGGGACATAACTGAAAAGTAACATAAAAGAATATGCATAAAAGAATAAAATCATAAAGCCTACAGTACAAAATGAGTGATAGGTAAAAAAGCGTATAAAGGTCAGCAAGAAAATGTTCTGGGAATAGATTAGAAGCACCTAAATACTTAGTTAAATTTATCTTACCACAGAATTTACAGAAGGAATGAGTTAAAAAGCTATTTAAATTGTATGTATTCAAGTTACTAGAGCCTGAAGAAATTTACTTACTAATATAGCAAAAATTATGTCTGAGTTGCTAAAGGATTCATATGGGTTCAAGGAGACTAGGAAAGGACAAATTGTGTCTAAGGAAAGCAGATCCAAAGCTATAGACTAATTTTTATCTCTATATACTAGATATTCTAGAAGAAATTCCATGATGAAGATAGTGTAAGTGTACCCACAACAGATGCTCTCACACTAGTCTAATTCCCTTTTTTACAATCAATTTCAGTGATTCAGCAGAAAAAGAGAAACAGTATCATAGACCTTAAGTTTAGTATAACTTACACACTGTCCCATGACAATTCCATTAAAACAAAAAAGCATGGAAATGTAATTTTCATTAAACCACTAACAATTGGCATGGTCTTTGCAGAAATCAAACCTGGAGAGCGTCTGCAGTGAGAACCCATAAGTTTCTGTTAGTCATTTCAGTTCTATTCACTATTTCCATTAGTGATCTCTAAGAGGCAACAGAATATTGATATATGTATATAAAAAAAAATAAATCTGGTTTTCACCAACCTGTGAGCTAGAAGACAGAATCAGATTTCAAAACCAGTTTCATAATTTGGATTAAATGTCTAAAATTGGGATGAAATCATCAAGCCTAAGGCAAAAACATACCTGACAACATAAACATATGACACAAATTGTGGAGAACTAGGTGGTAGTATGTTAGAAAAAGTTCTGAGAAGTTCCTGTCATAGGAAGAAAAGCAAGTTATTTCTGGGATGTATTTATAAATATTCCTCTCATGTGCAATACATGGGACATAACTACTGCACTCTAGTTGGTGCAGTAATTATGGACTGCTATAAGGGACTTTGGAGTTAAAAACAAAAGTCATACTGAAAAGAAGCCAGAGTAAAGCTGTTAGAATAAATCATTTATAATGACTGCAGTCTATGAGGAAAGTTAACAGAATTGTTTAGTTCAAGAGATCATGATATGCACAGCTGTGCATATAAATAATTGTATAAATATATATATTTACACACACACTTATTAAAACATATGTGAACTTAACAAATAGGGTCAATTTCCACTGAGTGTATGACAACAAGGAGCACAACAAACAAAATTCAGGTTGTATATTGGACACGTACATATTCATAAATGCTGTTACACATTTGTACAGGCTGCACATAAGTGTTGCAAATTTCTGTCAAATCAGTGCTTTTACAAATCAATCAGACAAACAGCTCTTGAGGATGATGTCACTGATTTCCAAACATCTCCTACTTCCTTAGGTTCTGTGAACTACTCCGAAGAGGTCCCTGGAAGACAATCAGCAAAAGCAAAACTTGTCAATACATACAACACTTCTCAAATTCACATTTATGGATCCACTACACCAATCAACATACACTCAACTCAGCCTTAGCGTGGAGATCAGATTAGTCAATCACTTGAGGCCTTCAAGCCTACTTCTTTTTATGCCTATGTGAAAAATTGTACCTCCTCTGTGAATGAATTTTTTTACTTATAAAAATGCAAATAGCAGTATTTTTTTCTACCTCAGGAGAAAATACAACCAGTAAATACATTATAAATTGTTCAAATACAATGGCAGTAATACAAACTAATGGATTTTATTTACCTCAACCTCCCACAGAGGTTTTAAACACCTGGCAGAACTTCACCTCTGCCACACCCATTATGGGCTGAGGGAATCTCACTGCAATGGCATTATTTTTACAATTTTTATTCAAACGCAATAAAACCGCAATAAATGGAGGCTTCCGCGATGCCGTGAAGCGTGCGCTTCCTTCCGTGAGCACGCGAGGCCGACTCTCGGCCCGGGCATTACTCTCCGATCCCCCAGGAGGGCCGCATTTCCATGCTCAGCCCTCCCTGCCATGAGCCTCGGACGCGGATGGCATCCCCTTGCCAGCCACAGTAAAAATAAACCAACAGAAGTCTAAAGGAAAGCGATGGATGGAGGGAGTGTGGTTGGGCAGCTGCCTTCCCGTAGTAGGTGGGTCCCCCCGCCAAGACCCTTCTGAGAGAGCTCGGCAGCCCCAGCTCGGCCCCGTCCTCTCCCGGAGGCCCTGAAGGGCCGCAGAGACATCGCGGCCCGGGCGAGGGCGCAGAGCCCTCGGCTCTGACTGGCTTTCCTTCCTCAGCAGCTTGTGCCACCTTCCCCCGCCTCGTATAAACGGGGCGGGAGCCCCCGGCCGGGCCTGCCAGACCGGGTGCCTGCCTGCGGCAGCGGGCTATCCGATCTCCCCGCCTCCCTGAGGCGAGGCGCAGACGGGCCTGGCTCGGCCTAGCCTAGCCTAGCCTGGCCTGGCCTGGCCTACTGTGGCGGCGGTACCTCGGCCGGGCGGCTCCATGGCTTTCATCCGCAAGCGGCGGCTGGAGCGGGAGCTCTACTCCAAGGAAAGGTGAGCTGCCCTGCCCCCAGCTCGCCCTACGCCTCTCGTCAGAGGAAGGGGCACGGGGTGGAGACGCCGCCGCCTCCCAGACCAGCGACGGAGACCCGGGAGGCAGCTGCCCGGCGGGAGCGATGAGGGTGGTGGGGCGACCATCGGTGGGGGGGTCTGCTGGCCCCGGCGCTGCGCCGGGACGGGGAGCTGCGGCTGTACGGGGTGTTGCTCACGGTGTTACTGTTTGGACCAGCTGGCTAATGATTCCCGAGAGTTAAGGATTGAAAGGCCGTAAATAGACCTGGGAAAATACGAAAGCTGATCGCCTTTTATAAATAGCATTAAAATAGCGTTTGTAGGTTTCTGTTTATTTGTTTATTGTCAGTTGTGTTCATGGCATGGAGTTGGAGCTCTGCTTTACTATGGGTGCAGGGTTGGGTTTTTTTTGTTTGTTTTTTTTTTTATTTTTTTGTGTGGTTTTTGTTTTTGGGTTTTTTTTTTTTTTTTTTTTTCCCCTGGAACATTATAATAAGCATCTTGTTAGCCCTTAAATTACAGACTCTGTGCTTGCTCTTTAAAGTGTTAAATTCAATTAGTCCATACCTGCTTTCTGACTCTAATCTGTTATTTTACCCTCCTGTGGCCAGCTGAACGTATAAGAAAGGCTTCTCACGCGTGCCCTAGTATATCCTGGATCGACTCTCTTATTTTTAGATAGTGTCCAGCTTTCTTTGATGTGGCTTATCTGTATCTGGCTTGTCATGAAGTTTCAAGCCCCTTTGCTACGATAGTATTGCCATGTGGGAAATCTCTTGAGGTGAGACTGATAGGTCAGTGTGGGTCAGGCAGTGGAGGGACAGGTGTCTTCTCTGGAGGGACCAAGACTCCCCAGTTGGCTCCCATTGTAGGTACTAGGAAGCCAGCAGCCACAGGACAAGAGAGACTTGTTCCTGCACAAGCCTTGTGCAAATTCCTGCTGCAGGTTTGCTAGTCACACAGTACTGTTTATTGCTGGTGAGAAAAGCATGACAAGAGCTTGACTCACTTTGTCAATATAATTTCTGATTCATAGCTGTTCACCCTGTGAATCTACTGTAACTCTTGGAGTACAGACATTGGAGGCTGCTGTGGCTTCAGTTTTGTACAGGGGGCTGCAGGGAGAATGTACAAACTTACTGTGCAGAAAGAAAACAGTTTTTTATTTTGAAATATAACATCTTAACTATATAAAAAGTGAGAATGACTATATTAGCTCTGTTAAGGATTTAATGTAAATAGTCTCCTTTTTACTGAGAAGCTGAGAAAAAGCCAAAACTCATCAGACTTGTCATAAAGAACTCAAGTGGGACCTAAGCCTCTTCTAAAAAGCCCTGAAAACAAACCCAGCATATCAATGTGTGTCAGCATTACTGATATGCAGTTGTTGAAAGTCTCTAATGAGTTGGCTCATAGTTGGAAACATTTTAGGATAATCTTATTTGAGTTAGTAATATGAGCACTTCATGGAAGTCTTGTTCTCATTTGCACTGGTAGTTTTTTCTGTCTAAATATCTGCAATGTCATTTCTCCATTTCTTCCGAACAATTAATATCTGTGTAAAGTAAAAGTAATATTCTATATATTTTGTGCCTTATATTATGTATTTCCCTATCCTTCTCTTCCTATGCTTTTCTCAATTGGGTTATCCTGAAAACAATTAAGTGATTTAAAAGATTTTGGTCTCTGAAGTAGCAAATGAGAAGTATCAAATTTTGTCTCCTGTTTTCCTTATAGTTCTGCTTAAAACAACAGAAAAAAGAAACCCAGCTCTTTATTGCTAAATTGGAGGGATAGCCTCAGACAGCTTTTCTTTTTGCTCACTGGGTAACTGTTACTGACACCAACTCCTGCTTCATAGGTTCTCATGATTTATGTAACCTTGGTGTAGGTACTTCCTAGTGAGATGATAAGGATGTTTTGAAACTTTGTGGCAACTTCATTTCAGGTACAGTTGGTTGGTTTGTTGCTGCTACTACAAAAATATAAACTGCAAAAGTTCTGGTTAGGAGTATGGTGAAACTTAGTAGGCAAAAGGTTAATCATCTTATGCAGTTGCTTTAGAGGGGAAGCAAGATCAGATTGGTTTAAATGACCTGAAAAAAATACTTCTTCTTAACCAGTTAGTGGAACTGCATTAATACCTGGTTGATTAAACCTGCTTTTCTGAGTGCGGTTTTCTAGAAGAAAACAAGAAACTACTCAAATGTTCTGTGTGTGCACACTGAGAACAAGGAGCAGGTTTTACTTTACATTTGATTAAATAAACCCATGTCTCTACTGAGCAGGGTTTATTCTGGCAGGAATTTTCTCTTCAAATTCATCTATATTGGGTATGTATTTCATCTGTATTTATTGCTTTTACTTTGCCCAGGTGTTCAAAGTAAAGAAAGCTAAGATACTTTGTCCCTTTTTGTAAGTGTTGTGTGCACACTTACCCAATTTATTTAATACCTAAAATATTTAGAGTTTATTAACAGGAATCCTTTTTTACAAATGATTGTAGTTACAAAACTTCAAATTGAATGATGTGGTGTTTGGCTCAGGAGGTTGTTGCTGTCTTTATAACTGAGTTCTCGGTTCTGTTGGTGGTTTGCCCAAACGTGGCATTGATACAGAGACTCTTTATAACAGTTCTGCTGTTTTGTCTTGCATGTTGCTCGGCTTCCTGTTTGAGGGGTTTATCTCTTCTGCTGGAACATCACTCAAACGAAGTAACCAATTGGCAGCACATGTAGGCCTTTGGATGGATCTTTTACATGATGGTTGCTTCAGCATTTGGGTATTTTTGGGGAAATCTGTGGCCTTATCTTAACTTCTTGAGACAAAATATACATAATGAAGGCTTTTATTCAAATGTCAGCAAATGAGGTCTACAGCTCATCTGTAGGTACTTTGCTTTAATTAGGAAGAGGTTTAATTTGAGAATTGTTTATATACCGCTGTGGGCTGCTGCTGGATTGGGCTAACATGCTTTTCATCCTTGGCAATGTCCCTCCATTATCAGGATTGTACTTCCCATATTCTGTCAAGTGATTGTGCAAGCTGTGTTGGATCAGTCACTTGACATCTTTTGTCCACCTACATTTCCAGCATGCACTTTCCTGAAGTAATGGAAACAGTAAGAATTCAAAGCAGGATCTGTGGAGTACCTTCTCTGGGTGGTATAAACAGGATTTTGCCAAGACACCGGGTCATGTACATTCATTCCTCTATCCAATTTTAACAAGTCCAGTGATTCATTTGCTGAGCGACATTGGTATATAAAATGTGTGTTTCTGGGGGATTTTTTTTTATGCTGGGTCCCATTTTCCCCCTTCCCCCCCCCCCCCCCCCCCAAACCATTGTTGGATCTTAGGTGAGATCTTTGCAAAGAGTATAGGGAGTATAGAGGGACAGGCACATCAAGCAAAGCAATAGAAAAATTCTCAAGTAGACTAAGCCTGATACAATGCACTCTTTATTTGGAGAATATTTTTATGGCATCTTGGCAGGACTTGTAAACCCCAGAGTGTAGTTTGTAAAGTGTGATTCTCTTTGTTGTATACTCTGAATAATGCTAGGAATGTTTGGGTACCATTTGGATTCCCAAGCCTTGTGTATAGGGGATGACATCATAGGAGGTGAAGTTTTGCAGATGTTTTTCTGCTACTTAGTGTTGTGCCTAGTTTTCCTGAGTATATTGGGTGTGTTCTTGGCTTGTATTCATTAGCTCTTTTCTAAGTAGCAGTTATATGGGAGCTTTTTGAAAAAGGCAAAAATAAACAAGTAATTTTCATCTTCCGATTTAGAAGACAGCAACCAGAGTTCTTCAGTGCTTTGTTCATTTACCAGCCTTTCCCGCTGTCACTCTTATCTTTCTGCTGCTGTATATTAAGTACTCTTTTTTTCTTGGCAAGGTACGTGTCTTTTTTTTTTTTTGTCTTCCCCTGAATCTGCTTTTCAAGCCAATACCAACTCACTTCACAAGAAAATACCTTCCATACGACTTCCACATAAATTTTTCAGATCTCCTCAGTATAGTTTTTCAGGGGCAATACATACGGGAATCTGAAATTAGTCTTTAAACAAAAATATATTAGCATGCTTTAATTTACCACTTCCCTTAAGTGTAGGTGTTTGCTTAACTCTTGAGCTTAAACAGCTCTGCCATACACTATTAAAGGATTAATTAACTGTACTCCATCATTCTGTATACTTCTAACACTGGGTGGGAATTGAAGATGTTTCAACATAAAATCTGTTAAAGCCTTCATTAAAGGAGGAGGGTGTGGAGGTCTGTGTGACAACATCATACTGATTATCCACTGCCTATCCTCCTGCCCCCCAGCATACATCCCTAGACAGGCACTGAACAGCTTTCCTTACATTTCAGGCTTGGGAAGCGCCTTATGATCTTTAAAGTTGCTTGCAATATGAATTTTTATAATAAAAAATGTTGCCTTATCCAGCATGTTGAATTGTATTGCTGGGAGAAAGCAAGGATTTACTGTAAAGGTGGTGAGGCACTGGAACAGGTCGCCCAAGGAAGTTGTGAATGCTCCATTCCTGGCAGCATCAAAGGCCTGGACACTCTGGAAGGAGGATTGGGTGACATGGTGTAGTGTGTGGTGACCCTGCCTGTGGCAGGAAGTTGGAACAAGATGATCTTAAGGTCCTTTTCAGTCCTAACTATTCTGTGATTCTGAGTTCTTCCCTGCCACCCCAAAGCTGCTGTTGGTTTTGAACACCAGGTTTGAATTGCACCTGAGATGTAACAGCCTAAGTTCCCTTCCACCCACTGTAAAGCTCAAGGCTTTGCCTGGTGGCAGTGATGGCTACTGATTCATTTCATCCTGGAAAGTGAAACTGTCTCTTTCTCAGTGTCTCTGACAGCAGAGCAGCTGCAAAGGCTTTCTGCCTTCGAAAGGGTAAGGTCTCATTCCTGGCCACCTTGTTCTTGTCCCTGACTCCTTCATGTTGTATTGTCTCTGGTACTTAATGTTCCCTTCCATGGCCTGATTGAGGTTACTAAATCTGTGCAGAACTATCCTGGGGAGAACTCCACAGCTCTGAAAAGGAGCTTGTGTTCTGATCTATTTGCTAATGTGGTAGGTTTTCCAGTCAGAAGTGGATGGGCTTTGCAAGTGTAAGTAGTCTTTTGAGGTATTACAATTTGGTGGGCTAGGTTGGACCAGTGAGGCTACCCTTTCCACCCCACACTCCCCACACACACACACACCTCACAACAGGCCTTTAAATTCCAATTTTCAAATTCACATGTATTAAAAAATATAATCTTCTCAGACATTTTCTGAAAGCTTGTTTGCTATTGGACTTCGACAATAAAGACCAGTCTGTTAAAAAGCTATATTATAAGGCATTAAGCATCATTCAGACTCTTGCCCTTTATAGGTACTTTCATGCAGTTTGAGCTTTCTTTGAAAATATTGTCTAATTTGTGTTTTATTTTCATTATCAAAATAATATTATCTAAAATGTCAAGCTCAGTATACAAGAGAAAATGGTAAATGATCCCTGAAGACATGATGTGGCTTACTAGCTTCAGTCTGTTGTGAGCTATTAAGACCACAAAATTTGTCAACAGAAACCTGTGAAATATTTCTTATATCTTTATGTTGTTATTAGGAGACCAGCATAAAAAATATCCTGTATTACACATTAAGATGTGAGCTTTATTGCTTATTTTAAAGGATTTTGTGTTAACAGATACTTGAATTGCTTTCCAAAAGAAGATAAAGCATGACCCTTCTCTAAGTAGATTTTTAATAAACACTGATGAAATTATTAATACTTGGGAATTTTCAAGTATGTTGGGTTATACATTTTGAAAATGGATTAAAATGAATCACTTGCTGATGATAAGAAAAATATCTCAAACTCTATCTCTTATATTTGCCTGAAACAATAGTTTCTGATATTTGATGTCAGAATTTACAAAATGGTATTTGTGTTATAGGAATAAAAAATTTGAGAACAACAGGTAAATGTAGAAGATTCCTTTTTTTCTTACACCCACAACTATTTGTGTTAGTATCTGAAAAAAAAAAAAAAAACAAAAAAAAAAACAAAAAAAAATAAAACAAACAACAAAACAACCAGTTCTGTTTCTAGTTCTTGCTTATAATTTAAAAAGACAAAAAAAAATATCTTTTTCATTTTAGATATGATGGTATTTTTTTATATTTCCCAGTTAATACTTATGGTTTCCTTTGATAGAGATATAAATGGGGTTTATTTGGGGGAGGGACAGAAGGGGCCAATTGCATTATTGAAGTTGTCTAGTCATTCTCACTGGAAGACCAGTTTACCTAACTAATTGCTGAGGTTAAGAGAGGGTTGAGGGCCTATGTCCTGGGGTCAGACTTAAAGGCAAGAGAGGGTAGACTGGGAACAGGCTTGCTTGGTCTTCCTCGATTTGACATTGGCTTTGTCATCCAGGCTGTTTTTGCAGGGCAATGTGCAAGTCCTAGGTCTACAATATGTGCTGTTAATTACACAGCACAGGGAACACTGCAGCTCTTCAGTGGCTGAAAACCAAAATACAGTTCTCAACTCTTACAGATTTAATCAGTTTTTCAGAGAGGGTATCATGCATTCTCCTCCTACTGTTATTTGCTGGTTTTCTGGTTTGTTTTGGTTTTGCGGGGTTTTTCCCTTCTGTCATGTGCATGAGAATTCAGTTACTCTTTTAGATCTGCACTAAGTGTGCATACACATTCCTATTGTAGAACTACACAGCAATTGATGATATATGAATTTTTTATGTCAGTCATCTTGATATCACAAACATCTTTGGCATACCTTGTGTAAGCTTTTTGGAAGACAGCCTGAAGTCCAACAGCTTAGTTGCATGTTGAAGATCCCCACTGCTTTAATTGTATAGTTATTGTGATTGATTTCCTAGTTTTTCAGGCCTTCACAACAAAGTGTTTGGCTGCTCATGCAACATACCAGAGCCTGATCTGTCTCTTTCTATCTGTAAACACTTGCTAAACCTCCTGGCAAGCCTGAAGTATCATCCTGTGTAGTGATGGTTCTCAAGAGGGACCCTGTTGATACAGTAGCTATCAGTGGCTGTATTTATTTACATGGAAGAAGTCTGTTCAGTGAAGATAAGAAGCTCTGTCTGTATTCTAGTAACATCTGATGAAACTGTACTTTTCCTTTTTTTAACAACTCTGTGGATCATTAGCACAGACAGATGAAGTTTAAATACTTCAGCAATAAGGACTGAGATGAATTGAGAGATTCTAGAAGGTTATTCCAGAGATCGTGCTTCATAATCTCCAAAGCTCATAATTAGCAATGGCTTGAATTTGTCTATCTTTGCTAGCCAGTAGTTGAGATGCAAATCTGAACATTTTTATTCCACTTCTGGTATCATAACTAGAACTTGAAAACATATTTGTAGAAGTGAATGTAAGAGGGACTATTCTCATGAGCTTCAAAAGAGAACAGCAAGAGAAAAGGAGATGTGAAAAGCTCCAGGGAGCTGGAACACACTGGCAGTAACATGAAAAAGAGTTAAAGATAGACTTGGTACGTGTATGCAAACAGTTGGACTCCAGGAAAAAGTGTAGCAGTACTTCTCCTTAACTAATGATGTCTTTGATCATACATTTTTTTTGCCCTGATGAAGAAGCAGACATTTCAAATCATGTGGTTTGAGGGGTACAATACTTTATGGCCAAGAAACATGGATTTTTTGGAAAGTGAAGTTTTTGTGACAGGAGCTTACGGACAGGCTGTGATTTCGTCCCAGTTGCAGTGGGTGCTTGAGAAGAGTAGAAGTAGGTGGTTGTACTTGTGGAGGTTTGATGCATGGCTCTGCCTGCAGAAGTGACTCATCAGCCTGAAAACATAGGAAAATGTGGTTAGAGCAAATGGACTTGTAAGTAGGAGAGTAGCAATAAGAACAGAAATGCTTGAAGATAATGCAGGACCACCTGGAAGGCTCTGTGGAGAGCACGGTGGGATGAAGATAAAATGTCGAAAATGTACTTGACCTCTATGACATACAGTGCTTGGAGAAAGTGCTTTTACAGCTGCCAGCAATACAACCCTTTCTCAGGACGGCAAAACAGAGATCAGGAAGTGATCATGAGATTAGGACACAAGAGGTCGCTGGTCTCCAGCAAGGAACTTGCCCTGAGTGCTGTAGTAGTCGTATGGGAGAGACACGGTTTCTTAGCAAAGGGGTGAACTGGATGCTTCTACAAAATACTGTATTTAAAAGGAAAGAAACCTGTAATTTCTCACAGTACCTAGTTAGCTTATGTGAAGAGCTTATCTTGAGGTTTTGTGCATAGCTTGTATTGTGTTTTTCATGAAAGCATCTGATTCAGCAGGAGTGAGGAGTATGCCAAGTAAAGTGTACCTCAGATCCTTCCCAGTAACCCACAGCTTCTGCTTTTGGGAAGGTGAATTGGTGGATAATGTGTTGAATATAAAGACACAGTAGTTTCTGGGGGTTGGTTATCCTGAAAACTTTGAAAATGAACTCCAGCTTTATGTATTTTGGCTTATGTAAACATGTTGTAGTTACTGTGAATAACAGAGGCAATGTTTTGATCTAGACACGACTTATCTTGAATAGATGGGTTCTCACATTTTTCAAACACTTGAAAGGGAAGTCTAACTACCAGTGCTGCCAACTTGTGGATTTGGAAAGAATATAAAAATGTAGGGAGTTTGTTACAAGAATGGGTGGAGACAAAAGAAATAGACCAAGAATGAAGAACTTCAGAAGTTAGTTCTGTTGACCAGGCATTACCTTGGAGGTTACCAGTTTCCTTGGAAGAAAAATTGCGTGCCTATGAAAGTCACTGCTGTGAAGCTGATTGTTCCCTATGTCAATAGTGTCTGTTCCCTGATAAAAGAGAGTAGATTAATATATATATAAATATAAATATTAATAATTATATATAAAAATATGTTTTATATATGTAAATATACTATAGTGTATAGTATATTTACACTATGCACTATATATATAAATATATATATATCTATTTTAAATAAATTTGGATATTACCTTTGTTCCTAACCTTTTTTTATTTTAATATTTTGGCTTGTGGCTAATAAGCTGATTGTATATACTTATACTAGAAATAAAAACATTCTGATGGTGTATTTCTGTTTTATATCCTAACATAGCTTTATTAAATAGCTTTCAGTCAAAAATGTGATAGTTTTTGCTGGATCCAAGTTTGCAAAATCCAAAAAAATTTTAAGTTTATCCCACATGATTTCTACTGTGTGATGTGTTGGAAAATGGGATTTTATGATAACTGTGCGGAACACACTATGGTTTAATACTCCTCTTCCCCCTTAGCTTGTAGACTGTTTCTACCTCATGTTTTAGCTTCCTGAAGATGAGTGAGCAAAATAGATATGAAAAGAACAATTTGGCCTCTTCAAAAGCCCCAAGGCCTCAGAAACTTAAAAGTCCAGTTTATACCTGTTTATAAGACATGCTTTCATAGGTGGCAGGAATTTTGAAGAACAGACTTTGGTGAGAAATAGAAAGCAACTGAAGTTAAGCCTTTTGAGAAAGGATAAGTGAAGGCATAGCTCCTATAACCCCACTGGAAATTGGAAATACTCAAAAACCTTACAATAACAGCAACTGGGGTAGAGGCTGAAGAGACTGAGATTCGTGCTGAATTTTCTGAAGAAGTTTTTTGTGGCGTATATTGTTCTAACTCATGTTTTGTAACATAACACAATTTGTTTCTTAATGGCATTGTAAAATACCTGTTTTCAAGAAAAAAGAGGTAAAGACTATGCCATTTTGAAAAAGCAACAGAGCATTAGTACAGAGTGTCTTGGACATATAAGCAGTTTTGAGTATATTGGCCCACTGTTACTTGTATTTACAGTAAACCTTTATTGTTATGTTCTGTTTAATATATCAGCCACAGCACAAATCTTGGTTGAACAAGATGTATTTTACAGTAACTGGTTTATTTTCTATTACGAAATATGCTTTCTTAACAAGCAGGCTATTAAGTACCTTCAGTTCATTTTGTGAACTCGTGACATTTTTACTGCTGTTTGACTACTGCTCTGAGGGCATTTGATGTTTATTAGCATTGTCACGGTCATTTCTTGTGGAGCTCATCACGGACACAATACAAAAAGCTCAAAGAGCGGATGTGAGTAAATACTAAGAGCTTGTGCTGATCATGCCACCGCTGCACACAGGCAAGCTGGTGTGCTTCCAACTGAAGTGATAGATGTTTCTAGTCCTCCTGCGACAATACACACTGCACTACACACAGCTGAAAACATAGGTGACCCTGTGTTCACCCTGTTGGTATTGTTGCTGTATTTTAATCACTTGCAGCAGTCGTTAGAGAACACAGTTTCATGTTGTATCTGATCTAACCTATTTGCATTTACCTCCTACCATGCGTTTACCTCCTCCTTACTATGATCCTGCAGTAAAATACTTTAGAAGATTTCAGAGGTTTTATTGTTATTATTTGTTGTTGTTGAAGTTAGTTGTCTGTTGGATTAGTCCATAAACTTAATCTTCCTGTGGAGGTGAAGAGGCACTGGTACAGAGGAAGTGCAGAAATGTGGTGACAGGTAAAGGTAATGTTTCCTCAGAGGGAGTGGCCCAGCCAATGTAATTTGTCCCTTTGCTTCAGAAAGATCTGATCTCCTCCATTCCAAGCAGTTAGGTCCCACCTCTCCTTTTGTGTTATTACATATTTTGATAGGGGCTAACTGAATGTTTAATGGGTGGAAAGCCTGGCCGTGTTAGGGCAGTTCCTACCTAAGATGTATGAACAGAATCAAATACCTAACTTTATGTATGTTGGAAGGCCATCAGTCAATCTTCCTCATGCATATACAAATTTTCCGTACAGGTTTGTTCTTTTAAAAAGTTAATCTAATTCATTTTGGGGGGATATGGCACAGCGCAGAAATTGGTGAAGACTTCCCAAGCACTTTACAGAATTTCTTAAGAATTGTAACTGTTACAGTGTTTTCTTTTTGAATAAATATTTTTATTTATTTGTAGGTTTTCACTGCTTCTTCTTAACCTGGAAGAATATTACTTTGAACAGCACAGAGCTAATCATATTAAAAATAAAGGTTGCAGAGATGAAAGGTACAACACTCTTAATACATTCATTTGCTAGAGTTGTTTTGGTCTCGTGGATCTCTAACACATACACAACTACTTTCTTTTTTATTATTCCTTTTAGAAAATTCAGAGGGTCTCTAAAAATCTGTTCAAAGTCAATAATTTTTGAACCTGATGACAATATCCAACCTATTATAAAGGTAAGCTGTGTGAACTTATAATTTCTTGGCAATTTAAGATTCTCTTTATAAAGCTTTTAAGAAGTATTTATTTTTATAATTTGCTGCAGATACCACTGAGAGACTGCATTAGTATAAAAGCCCCAGAAGATAATGAAGCAAAGAACCCTTTCACACGGTATGTGAATTTGAGTTACATATTTAACTCCTTTTAAAGCTGAAATGGCCATCACTTCAATTATCATATTTACATTTTAGGGATACATCTGGAGGGATTTCTGTTGTATGTAATCAGGTAAGACCTGCATATAACAGAATGTTTATGTATAAATGAGCAAGGTTATGTTCTTGAATGGTGTCTTTCTCAAAGCTGGAGTCTTAGGGTGGGGGGTTAACTGGAAACAAAACTAATTAGTGTAAAAAATTTAGCATTAATGTGAAGCTGTTGATGCTGGGAATATTAAACTGTTAATGACTTCATTAAGTCATTAATTTGATAAAGTGAACTTTTCACACTGTGCATTTTATAATGGAGCTTAAGGCAATTTTAGAATTGAATGAAAAAGGAGGATAGACTGAAATGAAACTGGTTATTAATCATCTTTGGTCTCGCTAAATTGCTTTCTTTTACTTCAGGCAGCGTGTAGTGGTAATGGCAAGGCCATCTTGATCCTTGCATTTCAGCTTTGTGGAAACATTGGACTGTGCTGTCTGTCCACAAAATAGTTTTTGGTAACTGCCCTGAAATACTGACTTGAAGTTTCAATCATAAGTTGAAATTAATTTGGATGTGTTCATCCTTAACTAACTTTGATAAATTGTAGCTGATAGGTGTTCCAAAGCTATACAAGTTTCCAAAAGATGCTCATATTTTCATTTCAGGAAAAAAACAGTGATGAGTTGGGAAATATCCTTTTAAATATTCGAGCATCTTTGCAAAACCTGTCTTTAGTAATATCTAAAATTGGTAGCTTTGCTTAGTTAAGTATTTCTGCAGTCAAAAATGAACTCAAGCGTTTAATATTATCTATGCTGGAGAAGTTTGCAAACCATGTTAAAGTATTCAGTATATTTAATTTCATCTTGAAACTGCTTCTGTGAAGATTATTGTGTAGTCAAGGTTTCTTATGTTGCCATTTTTTTGTGTATTGAGTATATTTAGAAAATGTGTTTCCCATATGAAGACACACTAAGAAAGTTAGGACTGTTCAGCCTGAAGAATAGAAGGCTGTGTGAAGACCTCATAGCAGCCCTTTCAGTATCTGAAGGGGCTTACAAGGATAATGGAGAGAGACTCTTCATCAGGGACTGTAGTGACAGGACAAGGGGTAATGTGTTTAAACTAGAAGAGGGGAAGTTCAGGTTAGATACAAGGAACAAGTTCTTCACTGTGAGGGTGGTGAGGCACTGGAGCAGGTTGGCCAGAGAAGTGGTAAATGTGCCATCCCTAACAGCTTTCAAGGCCAGGGTGGACAGAGCCTTGGATGACGTTGTGTAGTGTGAGGTGTCCCTGCTCATAGCAGGGGGGTTGGAAGTGGATGATCTTAATGTCCTTTCCAACCTTCAGCATTCTATGATTCTATGGAAGTAAGTAAGCCTCAACTAAATTGGACACTTGCCCCCTTTGCAGTTAACTACCATAAACTAGTTGATCATAAAACTAGATGATCACATCCAGATGATCTTAAGGTCCTTTCCAACCCTAATTATTCTATGATTCTATAAAAGGTCACAATTTTTTTCTGCAGTTTCTCTGGGGTAGCTAAAACAAGGTATTGAAACCCAGTGTTTGCTTACTTAAGCAGCATTCCTAGCTTTGCATTTGTCAGTACTTCTGATTTTATTATTTTTTTAAGGACTGAAACTGTAATGTTTCTTACTCTTCAAGGTTTTTCTTATTAAAGAAAGAAACATCATTGCACCCTATAAAACAGTAAGAGTGAGTATATTTTTTTTTCCTATTCTTAGCAAACTAATATTTTGCAAGAATTTATGTTCTCATTTCTGAAAGAGTAAGATAATTATCATTTGAGGAATATACCAGAAAGCTTTCAAAAAAGGTAATTGTGCATATTGGTAAAACAAGCATCTGAATTCTTCTTTAATGGTTTGTGGTATTTCTTGAAGGATGTACTGCAGATTTGACACTTGCTGTTTACCTTGATGTGTAGTCCTGGGCTCAAAAGGCAGAGCTGGCTGCTAGTATTCAGAGGATGATGCATCCTGGATAAAGGGTGGCTTCTCAGTTTTGGTTACACCCGAGATGAGAGATTGCTAATTGATATTTCCCAGCTAGGTGCTTCATAGTTGAAAGAAATGGCAGAAGAGGCTGGTCACAGCAGAAATCAGAGCTTGCTTCTGGTTGCATTCTGCTGATGGGGTAGCTCTGCTCTGGTTCTGAGCCTGGATGCTGTATGGAGTAGAAGTAAGGGTTTTTCAGATGTCTTAACACACAAATACAAAATGAAAATGCAGGGTCATTAGGCACCATATTTACCTAAGAATAGAATCAGACAGAATTGTGTTTCTCTCTTTCTTGTTCAAGTAAAAACATCAAGAGTGATAGAATCCATAAATTTGCATTACAGTAATGAACAACAAAGAGGCAATGGATGATCTCTGTTCTTTCAGCAAATGCTTTGTATTGTTTTTTTGACTAGAGCTGCCTCCAAACTAGGATTTTTTAATGTTTTTGTTTCTTTGTTTGCTTTATGCCATTAATTCTTCATGTTTTGAACATGTTTTCTCATCTAGTCCTTCTATTTTCTGTTTTGCCTCCGTGTGCAAGATTTATTAAGTATACAAATATCATGTTGCCGACACAGTGAAAAAGAAGAGTCAAAAGAGCTGTTTGGAATGCTTCTCAGTTTATTTTCCTCTAAGTCAGATTCAGACATACCTTAAACATTTCTGACAGTAAAGCACTACAATTTACTTCACAAAAGTTTGCTTTCAATAATTTCAGATTTTTTTTTTTTTTTTTTACTGCTAAATATTTGAATTGTTTGCCGGTTCTGGGTATGTCACTGACTGCTGAGATTTGATACTATATTTTATCCTTTACGTCTTGCATTGGTTGTTTCAGATCAATTATGAAATACTGAGCTATTGTCTTTGCGTATGACTGGAGAGCTGCAGAGAACCACTCACACAAGCTTTTACACTGTTGGCTGTAAAGCAGTCCTTGTAGACCATACAGTGGGTTTTCTGAGAGTCATGCTTTCCATGATGACAGAAAATGGTGCTCTGGGTGAAATGTGAAAAGGCTTTTTTCTAGGTTGCTACTGAATGTCATGTCTCCCTTTATTCTAGCTCTGTTTGCTTCCTGAAGCATGCTGCTTGGATTTGTCAGTTCAGCTAGATCATACATTATATTGAAGATCATCTAGATTTCCATATCTTCTTTCCTTCAGTTTTAAATTAATCCCATCATATCCACTGATCGTGTCTTCGTGTAGTCTTACTTACAAATTTATTTTTTCTTTTTTATTTTTATTTTATATATATATATATATATTTAGTTTAGCCTGAGAAATTACAAAATCCTCCAGAAATGTGTTGATACAATCTTATACTAAATTCAGCGGTCATCAAGGGATCTCACCACCTTTGCTAAGTATGAGTTATATGTAGAGGTCAATTGATCATTAATCAATGCACATGCTTTTAATATATTACAGCCAAAACCAGAAATGTGTGTTATGAAATGACATTTAAGAAAGCTGGAAAAACTTTGTAGGGGAAAAATATATACTGGGTGCCGTGTTAGTGAGGTTTTTATTAGTGACTAGTCACAACAGGTTGTAATTGGATTTGGGATCTTTTCAGCTCGTAACTATTTATGTAGAGGAGAATGATCACTGTTATAGCCTAGTCTTAAAGATTTGGTGGTCTAGTATCTTTTGTCTGAAAGATATACACTAGCTGGCTTAATGTAACATGTCATTTACTAGTTCTATAGTTACATGTGTTTACCTGATATTAAAATAGAGGAGATACTAGTTCTACATTTACTGATGCTTATACTACATTTATTTGTTCACTTCAAAGCTATTATGTTTTATTGTATTAAATAACAGAAAAATACTGCTTAAAGAGTTCATCACAGGGGAGATAAATTTGTAAAAAAGAAAAAACAAACAGGTTTAAAATCTGTCTTTGGAATGTTTCAGGTATACTGCAACCTTTGATAGCATACTTTGACCAGGTTTTAGAGTATTTTGATTTTAGTTTTTTGTGTTGTTTTTTTTTTGTTTGTTTTGTTTGTTTGTTTGTTTGTTTGTTTTTTATTTAGCTTTATTTTAAACTCATTTGTGGTAAATGTACTTTTGGTTTTAGGGTAGAACAGAACACTTATTCCAACTGGATGTTTCTTGGAAGCTAGGAGATGTTGTGCGAACTCTGCATCAGGTATGTAGTATTTGATATCACTACACAGTTTATTGCAGCTTTTTTTTTTTGGTCTTTTAATATTTAATGGAGAGCTTTCTTTATTCTAAAGGTGAGAACCTTGGAGAATCTATTTCTAAAATGTAGCAGTTGACAGCTGTTGTAAGCTACTTGCATTAGCTTTTACTATGCAGGATGGTGGTATACAGGCAAAGTGATAACATGACAGTAGCAATGAACAAGCATGTCCTACTTTAAGAAGACATAATAATAGTTCTTTTAGTACTCTGACACCAGGAATGCTTAACCCCCCCCAGCTTCTGTTGGCTTCTGAGCTGTATAGGACATCTCTGTGCTGTTTCACTTACAGCTCATTTTTTTTTCAGCTTTACAGGGCTTCTTGTCTAGATAAGATGGGAGATCAAGCTGCCATGGTAAGTATCTGATTATTCCTGATATCACTGTTTAATAATGAAGTTATGGTGCATTTGAATCTTAGACCATTTTTTTTTTCCTTTTTTCCCCTGCACATTAGATAACTGCTATATTGCAATCGCTCTTGGCTAGAACTTCATTTGATAAAAACAGGTAACTTTCTGACTACTTTGTACTGGGAAATTACTCCTCCTGTTGATTGATTAGTCTGCTGCAACAGTACTTAATATCTTCTTGTTTGGGGTAGCATAAGTTCTCTAATTCAGAGAGTTATGTGCTCCTGTATTCGGAACTATCTGGAACGGAGAATGGGAAATTCTGTGATGTGAAGATGAATGTATTACTTTGTCTCAAAACCATTCTGTTTGTGAATTTGTTGCAAATCAGGCATCAGTAAATGCTAAATAAAACTCTGTATAAAGCAGTCAACTGGATTGCTGGTCTGAGGCTGGTGGCAATGTAGCACTTAGTGTGGTAGCAACATTCTGGAATACCTTTTAAAGTAGAGGTCTGGACCAAGAACTTTCTTTGTTTCTAAAACAGGCTTAGTGAAGTCCCCTTTCTGATGTCCTAAGGTTATAAGCTAACCTAAAATCTTTCTAAAGAATTTAAGGGCAGCTCTTCCTAAGTAAGAACTGGAGGTAAACTTACTCCTTTTCTTCACTTGTAGATTTCAAAGCATTTCTGAAACGCTGCATATGGAATGTAAAGCAGAAATGGTGACACCACTGGTGACTAATCCAGGGCATGTGTGTGTTACTGATGCTAACTTGTACTTCCAGCCTCTTAATGGATATCCTGTAAGTGCCTCATAGATGGTCTTGCATATGATATGAGCACACTGCTCCTCTAGTGGACGGTTTTCATTTTCTGTATTATTCCTTTTAAATGCACATGGAGCACATTTCCAAGACTCTGTTTTCATTTATAATCAGAAGCTCCTTGATCTCTGCTGCTGTGTTGCATTCAAGCATATCTCTGATTCTGAGGCTTTATTCTGTGCTAATTTGCTTAAAGTTGACCTCCTCCTGACAAAGCACAAAATGTCCTTTGCTCATTCCCTATTGATATTTTTAAAGATCACTTTTTGTAGCACTTCATTTAAGATAAATTTCTTAATTTCACTCTGTGATGCAATTCCTACCTAGTAAGAGCTTTATATACATATATTTTATATTGGAAGATCTTAGTTGGGTTTTATATTAAACTAATAATTTTTTTTCTCTAGAGGAAAACTGAATGCATGTTGCAGACACTACTGCTTTGGAACCTTCTTACAGAAAAAGCAGCGTTAGTCTTAGCAGGCCACTGATACTTGTGCCCACAAAAGGAAAAATGTATTTCGCAGCTGATAACAAAATGCCATTCAATTTTTGTCCACCAGGTGACAGCATTGGCAAAGTTTGCGCAGCAGCTCGGTGGCTTCCTTGTTCTTAACAGTTTATTGTGTTCTGCTCCTTTCTCTTGCATGATTATTAATATTAAAACTGGTGGCAGACTCTGCTGATAATACGTTGTTCATTCCTTATTCTTAAACTGCTTTGCTACTCATACAAGAATCAACAGCAAAGACAAGCTTTCTCTTTTTAATATAACTGCTTAACACCATTGCTCCACTGTTAAAATGACATGGATGTATACTGTTTTCATATTTCTAGTATATCTAGTCAAGAGAAACTTCATTTTGACTGGAGAGGTTAATGTAGAAGAACGTAAACCTTCTAGAATATCTCCATCATTTCTTTCCCCTCCCTTGGTCCCCACAGAAACCAGTAGTACAGATAACACTGCAAAATGTACGTCGCATCTATAAAAGAAGACACGGGCTAATGCCACTGGTAAGCTCAAATATTACTTTTATTTTAATATCTTGCTGTATATATTGTTTCTTTAAATGACCAGCTGAAACTGTGTACATCATTAGCTAAAAGGTATGTGTTTTTAAAAACTGTGGATTAAATAGTGAACAGCACTCAAAAAATCCTTTCTGGCTTTTAAGTGGTTTAGTTCCCTGTGTTGTTAAAATGTTGAAAGCAGGAAGAGTGAACTCTGCCAAGGATGAAAAATGTCTTTCATAAGCAGTCAGTGTAGGGGAGGGTAGAAGGGAATATCTCCAAGGAGTGACTCATTCTATTGATTTCAAACACCTATCTTGCAATATAATGAATTGCTCTCATGGTGTATATTCTCTCTGGGTTGATTCATGGAGGGAGTCTGGTCACTGGTTTAGATGAGACTAATGTGGAGTGATGAGTCCCCCTGTACATGACTGAGGAGTAATGAGGGAGCTGCAGTGCAACCTCAGTTGTATGCTTTCAGTGTTTGTACTGAAATTTAAGTCTGAAGCAAAATTTTTGTCTCAAAACACATTTAAGCTAAATAGACATTTTACTCTGACTCACTCCATTCACTTGTGATATTACCTGTCCTTAATCAATCCAGACAGAGTCAATCTATGGACAGCTATAAAGCTATTTGCTCAACTGGCTATAAACTGAATGCTTTTATGATTGGAAATAGGAAAGATCAAAATGTTAAACTTTGTAAGCATAATTGTTATGCAGCTTATAGACTTAAGCTTTACATGCTAGTTACTGCAATATTCTGTTAAAAAGAATGAATATTACAGCTTGTCAGTAATTGCTGCCATTTACTTTTTCCTTCCCTTTAACTTCTAAGGGACTTGAAGTATTTTGCACAGAAAATGATCTGTGTTCTGACATCTACTTGAAATTCTACAACTATCAAGATCGAGATGAGCTCTATTTCCTTATTGCAACATATATAGGTTTGCAGTGTTTATTTCTTAATGTAGTTTGTAGTACCTTGTGTGGGGAAATTTGCCTGGGTTTTGTTCTGTTGTTATGTGGGAAGAATGAGAAGAATAGAGATGTTTTAGCCCTGAATATATTTTAGAAGCAGCAGCAAAGTTCAGAATAGATATTGTGAAGTTGCATATATTCTGTTTGTGTTTGAAGAGCTGAGTATGAAAGATAAGACAACATTATTAAAGTGAAACTAATCCTTTTGATTTGCAACTTGATATGCACTGTGATTGAACACCTCCCCCTAACCCCACTTCACCACCACCACCAGCCTCCCTATTGCCCTCACTCCCCCTCAAAAAAAGCCCACAAACACTATCTTCAAAGCAAGGGGTAAATAAAACCCACTCAGCTAAATTACATTTTGCTAAAAGAATGTAGACTGCCTTTTAGATGGATACCCCTGGCACCTGCTTAAATCCAAGTAAAAATCCTATTAAGAAAGTTCTTGTAATGGCTAGATTCCCAGTGCACACATACATAGCTGAACTTTCCTCAGTCTTAGAAGTGATTGATGAAAATTACCATTCTGAACCAGTTAATTTCTCATTTTTATTAAATCTTGTATGCATTAATTCCAAGAAAGTGATGCATATCTTTTGCAGATCATGAACAGAAGCTAACAGGCTTGCACGGTTCCTAGAAAAACGAGGAGAAAAAGCAATCTGACTACAACTAAACATTGCAACTCATGTTTACTGCCAGTATTGAAAGTGTTTAAATTTGACTGTTGTACCTGAACTCCAGTTCTGTTTTAAGGAATTTGTATAAATATCTGTTGACATTTTCCCCACTTCACAAAGCAAAGTGGAAAGTCCACAAAGAAATTATTGCTTTCTCTGAGAGTTATTTTAGTCTTTTAGATTTTCCTTTTAAAAGGAAATAAATTCTGACATGACTTTTACTTTATTGAATTAACTGCATGCTGTTACCCTGCTTCAAACTTCATTATCTGGATAACTTCCAGAGGTAAAAGTTTCAAGCTGCAGGTGAAGATGGTGATGATGATGTAGCTTAAACCTGTTTGAGTAGATCTTTAAAAAAAATGTATAAAGTATGGTAGTTTTTGAAATATGAAGTTACCATTTAATTCTGACTTGTTCTTTTAAGCACCTCTGACCCTAATTATATTGCATAATACTAATTATGCAATAATTTGGGGATGGAACTCCAAACCTCAAAACTCTTAATGTTTTCTTTTGCTTTAGAAAATCACATTACAGAGCATACAGCTGAAAGTTATATGTTGCAGTGGCAGCGAGGACTTATATCGAATTACCAGTACCTTCTTCATCTCAACAATCTGGCTGATAGAAGCTGCAATGATCTCTCTCAGTATCCTGTATTTCCCTGGATCATAGCAGACTACTCTAGTTCAGTATTAGGTATGTGTGTACAAAAAGGCATGTTAGTGTATCATGTCCAATCTGAAATGTTTTGGGGAGGAGGGTGTTTACACTGCATGAAGTTCATGTTACATCAGAATGAACTTGGCATTAGTGATCTTGGATGTTGTGCAGTAAAATGTTTGGTTTTTTTTTTTTTTTTGTGGAACAAGTTGGATGCATTGAAATGTATAGAATTTAGGTGTTCTTTTACATTTCTTAGCATTATGAGTTGAAAGGAAGAGGCTAATGAGGCTTGTGCCTAAATTAGGCTCCTTGATTAAGGGTCTTAGTGCAATTTGGTGTTGGAAGTGTTGGAAGCTTGTCCTTTTGAGGATTATGTTCCTATACATGGAGTAGAGTAGGGGAAGCTCATGCTATTTGTCAGCACCCACTCAAACACTTCAATCTCATTATTTGGTGGGACTTAACTGTAGCCTGACAGAATAGTGAATAAGTAGGAAGAAGACAACACCAGCTGCTTTTGTGCCTCAGGTAGTGGGACCCATATTGACTAGGTGATTCTAGTTGCAATAGCTGTCATGTACACGAACCTACTTGTTCTTAAGCAAGCGGTATGAGATTACATTTGCCTGTAAGAAGAAATGAATAGCCATTTACAGTAAGCCGATCCTTTTGCAGTAATGAAGCAGAGAAAATTATTGGATGGGTTTTGTATTGGTTTTTGGTTTGGATTTTGTTTTGTTATCCTTTTGTTTTAAATACTTTTTATATTCCTGTCTAGTAGAATACATAGAGTTTAAATGGGTTTTTTTTTTTAGATCTGACAAAACCTGAAACATTCCGTGACCTGAGTAAGCCAATTGGTGCCCTGAATAAGGAAAGGCTGGATAGACTATTGGTATGTATATCTTGGCTTTTATGTGCTGCACATTTTTTGCCTTATACATGTTAATAATGAAAGGACTTCTATCAAGCAAGAGAATTATGTAGATATCTATCACTAACTATAAACCTTATTTGAGCAAACTTATTTATAAACATACCACATTTATTTTCAGCTT
Source organism: Forpus xanthops (assembly GCA_032466535.1). Lineage (NCBI taxonomy): Eukaryota > Metazoa > Chordata > Aves > Psittaciformes > Psittacidae > Forpus > Forpus xanthops. Next base: position 51,842 of record JASSUY010042196.1, read on the forward strand.
AGTTTCATCAGTACTGATTTTGTCAGTATTAATTTCAAATTATTTGAATTTGTTTTCTCTCTCTTCCTACTGTTTCATAAGCATATGCTTTTAAATGCTTTTACCTCCTGTTCAAATAAAATCCCCAAAATCCATTTAATTACTATGTTTGCATTTGTATGGCAGGCACTGAGATGCTGCAAACATAGAATCGTAGGGTTGGAAAGGACCTTAAGATCATCTAGTTCTAACCTCCCTGCCTGCTCCAGAAGTTCCATGTTTTTATGTTGAGAACACCAGAACTCTGCACAATACTCCAAGTGGGGTCTCACAAGAGCAGAGTAGAGGGGCAGGATCACCTCCTTTGACCTGCTGGTCACGTTCCTTTTGATGCAGCCCAGCACACAGTTTCTGGGCTGTGAGCACATGCTGAAGCTGACTCATGTTCAGTTTCTCATTGACCAGCATCCCCTAGACAAAATAAAACCTCAAGACTAACAGATTTATATGTGTAATGTAAAATATGTATTTGAATTAAACAAGACAAAGTAACAGAAGTCTTAAGTACTTTCTTTTAAGAAAAATGCTGAATTTGAGGGAGAGTACTTCAAATGGAGGAAACCTGGATCCATGGAGATCAGAGCACCAACCTGAAATTTCCACATGCAGATAATAGTGCACAGTCTTTTTCCTCTTCTCAAAGTAGGCAGGCTTCCTTTTCAATAGTTAAAAAGATAGTTACAGACTCAGAAGGTCCTCAGTTTCTTGACTTTTTATTCTTTGTATAAAATTGTCTCTTACTGCATGTTAATTATTGCAAAATCATTTACAGACTGTGAGTTAATTATGTAGTAATTTATATTTAGTAATTATTTAACAATCATTTAAAGAACATAAATATATTTAATGTTTTGGAACCTTTGTTAGTTTTTAGTGAAGCATTAGAAAAAAATATTGCCAGACTAACTGCATTATATTGACAAAAGATTAAATGTTTCAAAATGGTAGGGCTTTCTAAGATTGTAGATGGTAAAAATATGATCAATATTGTGTCTTTAGTAATGGTAAACAGTGTTTTCTTTCTAAGATATGACTGTTTCTTCAAGCTGTTAGCTGCCTCATGCTTACTGCAGTAAAAGTCATTTTATTTAGATTATGATAGATTTTGAGGATAACACAAAAGAGCAGGAGGGAATCTTCCAGGTTGAATTAAGTCAGTACATTCTTCTGTACTCTCATTACACTTCATGTGAAAGATAAAAAGGAAGCATTTGTTTGCACTCCTTTGAAGTTGAGTTGCTGCAGTTATGCATGAGAGGAAAAAAGATGAAAACCTGGTAATTCTGGATTCAAATTTGTAAAGATTTTTTTGCATTATAGATTTACTGATCTGATTACAGCTGCATATTTATTAGAATACAGTTTGTTTCATTGTTTAAAGAAGAAAAAGAGGGTGGTCCTCGTCGGTCTTTTGAAAAAAAGTGTGTTTATATTCAATATTGAAAGAAAGCAGGAGTGCCGATTCTAAACAGACCTCTCTTTTTCCTTCATATGTTGCAGACACGTTATCAGGAAATGCCAGAGCCTAAGTTCATGTATGGGAGCCATTATTCATCCCCAGGATATGTTTTGTTTTATCTCGTTAGAGTTGGTAAGACAGTTTTTACATTCTCTCTGAGCAGTTACCTCCAAAGTGGACAAGGTGTGGAGCAAGCTGATGGCTTCTACTTTCTCCTTAGCTCCAGAATATATGCTCTGTCTTCAGAATGGAAAATTTGACCATGCTGACAGAACATTCAATAGGTTTGTTTACATTTTGTCTATAAGGAGCTTGGGTTTGTTTTCAAGTATGCATCAAGGGAGTGCAAAGCTTTAAAATCTGTGGGTTTTTTAACAAATATGTGATTGTTATATGTTATGTAGTCTTGCAGAGACCTGGAAAAACTGTTTGGACGGTGCAACAGACTTCAAAGAGGTAATTGACTGGAAAATTGTTCTAGTCCTTGATAATCTCTGTTAAGCTTTCTGTTCTTAGTGGTCTGCTGTTGATTTGAGAGTTAGGAGTTGAGGGTGAGGTATGTTTGGTTGGTTTTTTTTCTTCTGTTGTTTGTGGGTTTTAGGTGTGTGTGTGGTAAAGCAGTTGACTGCATTTTCTGAGTGCTTTAACATTTTTAACTTCTTTCTTCTCTTTAATTCCATAAACACTTGTCTGTGTCTGCTTTCTGGCTTTTAATTGAACAGAACTGTCATTGTGAATGTTACTGGAATAAAGGGGAATTACCAAAGTGGATTAAGGCTGAAAAGATGCAATTTTATGTATTGTCCACTGGAATCCTATAGGGATTTGGCTGTATTACGACAGTACATCTGGAAAGGTTGAACTATAGAAGTTTTTGGGTTTTGAACCTTATAGAGACTATAGCTTGTATAATATGTTGAGAACAATTAACTATCAGATAGTGGGTGCTGTTAAATGATGTTTCTTTGATAAAGGAGCATAATTTAGTGATTCTTTAAAAAAAAAAAAAGTCTCGCTATTGTTGTCTTTAAATTATTGGCTTAATCTCTGAATTTTTTGTCATTCTCATTTTATTCTGTATTTTTGTCTTGACTCTCAACTGATGCCTGTGCAATGAGAGTTCTGAAGATACTCATAGATATTATGGATTCACATATCACGCATTACATGTTAAAAATATTTAAGCCACTCTGAATTTAGCTCAGAAAATTGCCTTGTAGGTAGTCAAGAAGCCTAAAAGTAGTTGGAAGGATAATGGGAGGAAGCTTCCAGTGCTGCTTTACTAACAGAGGAGAAAGCCTGGAAAAACTACTACCCAGCTTTAGGGCTTTGATGTATAAAGCTTGGTAACTTCTAGTTTTTACTGACTGTTCTGTTAAATTGATGAAAGCCCAGCTAATCTCAAAACTTTTTTTTTTTTTTCAGTTGATTCCAGAATTTTATGAAAATGATTCTAGTTTTCTAGTAAACAACTTGAAGCTGGACTTGGGAAAAAGGCAGGGTGGAAAGATGGTTGATGATGTAGAGCTTCCCCCTTGGGCATCAGGTAATAATTCAGAATACAAGACCTTTGAATATTAATTCAAGATGATATGGATTCCTGGGATGTCAGTTCTTCTCTCTAAAGTGCCTGTTTTATTTTCTTCTGAAGGATTTTTTCCTTCAAAACGTTGACATATTTAGTAGTTGTATTTAATTTTTAGAGTAAATTTGAGGTTTGGTGGAGGGTGTTGGGGTTTTTTTGGTTGCTTGCTTTCTCAAGAAGGAAGAGGAACAGAGATGGATACCAGTACTGGATGGTATATCTTAATTAACTTTTCTCTTGCCAGGTCCTGATGATTTTCTTTTTAAGTGTCGAGAGGCTTTAGAAAGTCAGTATGTATCAGAACATCTTCATGAATGGATTGACATAATATTCGGCTACAAGCAGAAAGGAAGTGAAGCAGTTGCAGCTCACAATGGTAAATATATACTTCATAGAAATAAAAAGATGCTTTAATTAGGTAGGAATGGTAAATAACAGCATTTCTAGTGTCTGATTTGAGCATTCATAACTCTCCTTTGAATGCTTGATTCTTAAAGGAAATGCAGTTCTTTGTTACTGTAATAATGTCTTATCTAATAAAATCCATTGCTTTCATGGAGATTTGCATCTTTGAAGATGCACTTGAGATGACGGCATACAACCCCCATGGCGGGGGGGGGGTGTTGGAACTAGGTGGTCTTAAGGACCTGTTTAACCCTAACTATTTTATTCTACGGTAGGTAAGAAGGCTCTGCATCATTGTTATTTGCTCACACTGCATGGTGTGCCAATGTAGTGTGGAATTGCTGTTTCCCAATTAAAAATGGGAGTCTGTAGGGTCTCCACACAAAGACGTATTTAACTTTCCTATACTGTAATTGTAGTGTGAGAATTTTGATGCAAGTTTTTCACCTCCTCCTGAGGGAACTGGCAAGGGAAAGAAGGGGCTAATGGGCTAAAGCTGTTTTGGAGCAGGAATGAAAAAAACATGTAGGTGACGAAGTTTTGTCCTGGTGTACATACATATTCCTGCAGTAGTATACACACTTCTTACTGTACATGTTGAAAGTTTTACTGCTTGCAATCTTATTCTGGGCATTTATGTAGTCATTGTAAATGCTTACAAAAGGGGTGATTGCTATGTGGATGTGTTAATTTATCTAGACCTAACAGTAATAACGATTAAATTATCCAGCAGTCTGATATTTAGCAATGCACATTACTACCCAATAAGGAAAAGCCCTCTTGGTAAAAAAAGATTAGTCAGATTTTTAGGGTGTTTATGCCAGAAGCCTTGATGTTTTGACAGATTGGAAGTAACAGACAATGCTGAGATAGTTTGAACTTTTGAAGATACAATAAGTTTGAAAAGGGAAATTTCCTACAGCGCTGGGGAGAGAAGGAATAGGCAGCTCTTCATTTCAGTAGTTAATGCTTTCTACTTCCTGGGTAAGATCATGTGATTGTTTTTTTTTTTGTGATGGGTTTTTTGTTTGCTTGTTTTCTTGGGTTTGATTTGTTGAGGGTTTTTTAATGTGCTTCCTGACATGTTCTTAAATGGTGGTATTTTAGGTTTGCAGGGTTTGGCATCCACTCATGCTGTGACCATAAGTGTCAATTACAATGTGCCAGAGGCTTTGAATATGGTAAATGAGCATTTAAATTATGGCACCTATATTTTTGCCTCTCAAATGAGAGACCATTTTATGCACAGTGAGCTGCTTCTGCTGCAGTATGGATTTTTATTAGCACAATAAATTGAGGACACTTGAGAATATCCAGTTCGTGCAACTGTGCCTTTTTTTTTTTTCTTGATTAGGTGGAGGGTATTTAATGAAGCCTAAATAAGTAATTCTTTTGTTATGAAAGGAATTATTTACTCTGAAACTGAGTCTCTTAGAAATCCTAAACTCTTTTCAGATAAGAAACCCAGGATTAAAGCACAAGATCTCAGATTCTATAACCTGCTGAAATCACTTAGTTGCTTAAATATAACCAAGTCGAGTAAAACAAATGTGTTCAGTTTTTTTTTTTATAGTATGTATGCAAGAAATGTCTTTATAGATCTACATAGTACAAATAAACTTTTTTTCCCCCCCCAGTGTTTCACCCATTAACTTATGAAGGAGGAGTGGATTTAAACAGGTAATGAAAAAGAAACTGAATGGTCTTGTTAAAGCAATTACGTGTATTTCTCAGTATCCCTCCAGATTCTCTGGTGATTGTAAATCTTCTATTTCATACTCCCAGATATACAGAGAACCTGCATTGGGTTCTCGGTTTTGTCATGTGTTGAAAGATTGTTACTTGAAAATTTCTTCGATCTGGCTTTTGTGAAATTGCTTTATATTTTTAGTTGATGAGCATGTTATCATCATACATTAGCAAAATTATGAAGCTGTCTTGTCAGTGTTCTTCACGTCTGTGGTAAATCGGTTTTGTAAGAGCTGTGATGGCCTATACTGCTGTAGTAATTGCACAGGCAGGCCCATGCTTTCAGGGGAGAGAAGGAAGAAAAAGTAATCTCTTATGTGGCTTAATCGAGTATCTTGGTTTTGGATAGTATTATGGATCCCAACGAAAAAGTAGCTCTGCTGACACAAATCTTGGAGTTTGGACAGACACCGAAACAGTTGTTTACAATTCCTCATCCTCGAAGGATAATGCCGAAGTTGAAAAGCTTGTCTCAAACATCTAGTCACAATGTTTCCATAACTGAGTCTCCAGGTAAATGTCTACAGATAAACTGGCAGTGTAATGGATTTGTAATTTTGACGACTTCTGTATCTTTCCCCACAGGATCTTGTTACACAACTCTTGGATGCTTTCCCAGTAAGCCAACTCAAAATAAAACCATGAACTAATTATTAAACTGGCAAGACTGATTTCATATTTGCAAATGCAGGCATTGTCCTGCATTTTGCCTTCTGTCCCTGTGATCTCCTGGGGGATAGTTCAATCTCTGCTTTTGAAGCCTTGGGAGGGCTGTCATCCCTGGCTTTTAATGACATTTTAAAATCAAGCTGATATGACAACAGCTTCAATGGCTGTATCTGCAGGCATTCTAAATGATGTAAAGATTTTCTCAGTTTTTGTATAGGAGTGTCTTTAGGGTGATTGATTGGCTTGGTCTAAATAAAGCCTAGGAACTTAAATTGAACACCTAAATTTTTTCCTATTCTATGACTTAAATTAAAATTTTAAAAAATTGAATTGATTGAATAACCTTCGGCTCAGTTGAAACGAGGGCACTTCATTTGAGAAAAGGACATGAAATGCCATCATCGGCTTTTGTTCAGTGCAGAACTTACACTGTTTCTCTGAAACATATATGCTTTGGTCCTCTTCATAAATACAATGGCCTGACTATAAATAAGGTTGGATCTTCAAACCAGGTATCGCGTAGAAAGGTTTTTCTTAGCTGTCTTGAATTCACTTACCATTTGATGGCTTTCATTTTTAAGCAGAGAAGATGAGTGGTACTTAGAGCAGCAACCTGTAGCATGAAAATGGCAAGAGTGGTTTTGAAAGTTGTGATAACGTTCTTATGTGTTAAAAAGATATGGTGGCGTGCTGCCTAAGTCATTAATTCACAGTTCAATGGTTCCTGTTGGGTTTGGCTTTTTTTATAGCGAGTGAGATCTGATTGCCTCATTTTTGTTGCATTTTTTTTTATTCCCAAAGTGCAGCCCAATGAAGTTATGACACTCCTAATAGAATGCAACAGAGTAAGAAAAAAAGAACCTGCTGTACTGTAGCAATAGATGGGTTTCCTAATATTTTTCCATTTTAAAAGCTCTAGACATCACAATAGAACATCAAAACACCTCTGCAGAACAGCTTATGGGTTTTTTGGTTTGGTATCTGTTTGGTGGGAGTATTTTTTTGTTTGGTTTTAGTGTGGGTTGCTTTGTTTGGGTTTATTTCCATTTTGGAAACGTATTCCCTCAAGTGTCTAGTTTAAAAGCCCTCTTTTGAGAAAAAACCCAAATCATATATTTGGCTGTGTAAGCCTATGCATTCAGGAAGAGACCTGAAAAAAAGCTGGTGAACACGTCACTCTCTGCTATAGCTAAAAATTCTTATTCCTGGAGCAATCCATGATTTCTGTGCTTTCATCTTCATCTGCAACTTCAGCTACCTAATTATTTGAAATCAATCTTTTTATTTTTCTATTTGTGATGGAGCTTTATTGTGTCATTTTATTGCAGTTTCTCCAAATGAAGAATCATTTGAAGATTTGACAGAAGAAAGTATAACACTTGCTTGGAACAATATTACCAAACTAAAATTAGATGAGCAATATAAAATTCACAAAGAGTAGGTACTATTATTTTCACAGTCAAAATTGTTCCAGTTAATATTGGGGCAGCTGAAGTGTCTGCATGTCAATCTGAATGATGGGTTAAAGCTTAAGGTAAATGCATTTCTTTGTAAGACAGCTCATTGATCATAGAATCATAGAATAGTTAGGGTTGGAAAGGACCTTAAGATCATCTAGTTCCAACCCCCTGCCAGGGGTAGGGACATCTCCCACTAAACCATGCCCACCTAAGGCTACGTCCAACCTGGCCTTGAACACTGCCAGCAATGGAGCATTCACAACTTCCCTGGGCAACACATTCCAGTGCCTCACCA
>JASSUY010042197.1:0-17105 GCA_032466535.1 Forpus xanthops
TAACGGGTTCAAACTTAAACAGGGAAAGTTTAGATTGGATCTGAGGAAGAAATTCTTTCCTGTAAGGGTGGTGAGGCGCTGGAATGGGTTGCCCAGGGAAAGTTGTGAATGCTTCACATTGGCGGTGTTCAAGGCCGGGTTGAACATAGCCTTGGGTGTCATGGTTTAGTGGGAGGTGTCCTTGCCCCTGGCAGGGGGCTTGGAACTAGATGATCTTAAGGTCTTTTCTAACCCTAACTATTCTGTGGTTCTAGGATTCTATGATGCATTGATTTAGAAATGAATGCAGTTATGCAAACTTACACCGAGAAGGCTTTGTTTTTAAAAATAGGTGTAGGTGGGAAGAAAGACAAGCTATTGTCCACAAGAGCTCCTTAAAAAATAGCAATTGCATCACAGTTATTTAGGGACTAATGGGTATAGAGACTGATCAGCCCGCTGTGAGTGACTGTGGCACACTTGTTTAAAACCACTCTGAAGAAGGCCATTGCTAATCTTTACTAGGAAATCTGCCCAGTAGTTTCTAATTCTCTGACAGGTTATTACTTTTTTAATTTGGTGTTGGCTTTCTTGAGGTTTCTATTTATTTATTTTTTTTTTAATTTTCTCCTTTAATTCAGCATTTCAGTAAAATTGAAAGCCTACTTCCGACGGCTCTTACATTACTTTCAGCATTTAGGTTCCTGTCATACATTGGCAGAATACTTTCTAAATTTCATATGATTCTTTAATCTAGCTTTTTTAGATGATATAATCAGAATCAAAAGTACCTGAAATTTTTGATCACACAAAAAACACATGCATGTGTTACTAGGTATCCAGTTGTCTTGATGCTGTTCAAGGCCAGGCTGGGCAGAGCCTCGGTGGCATGGTTTAGTGTGAGGTGTCCCTGCCAATAGCAGGGAGGTTGGAACTTGTCAATCTTAAGGTTCTTTCCAGCCCTAACTATTCAATGACTCTGTCAAATACAAGTTTTCTGCCAGAGTGAATTTAGTGCTTGAGGAAGAGTGGCCTGTGGGTAGGAGATACAAAAGCTGCCACTTGTGCTTTTTCTTCTACCTTTCTTGAGAACAGCAGTTACAGACATGGGACTGATTGTTAGAGGACTTTCAATGATTTTGAGCACATAGACTTCAGAGAAAATTAGTAACCGTTCTATAAGCACAAATAATGAAATATTTGCCAATGACCAGTTTTTTTGGTTTTGTTTTGTTCTTTTCCCTGCATGTTTAACTTAATACTTGCAGTGATCAAGTAAGTCTTATGCTATAAATATTTTATTCATTTTAGTGAATGCCTTTTAGGAAAGATTTGAGTTGAATAGGAAAATAACTTCACTGCCGTCCTTCTTAGAGCATTAAGGAGGCTGATGTTCTGTGAGTTACACAGGAACTAGCAAAGTGAAATCTGAAAAGATCCAAAACAACCCAGGTATAAAACCCCCAAACCATATGTAACATGAAAAAAAGAAATGGTAGTTTTACAGGATGTGTGCATGTTGACTCCTTCCAGAACTGGATAGTCTGTGCATATTTTATGAATGCTGAGTTGCAGGCGAAGAACACAGAACAGGCTGAGAGCAGCTTGCTCTTTCCTTCAGTCAGTCATGAACAAGACTAAGAGAGACTTGATTGTCTTTGCATTGTGTCTAACCAGTTGCTTTATCAGGTCTAACCAAATATCTTTCTACCCTGCTTTCTTGGCTCTTGCAGTGTTCACTAAAGAAAATGTGAGGGGTACAGAGTATGCATTGCAAGGGCTTTACATTGGTACATGTGACCAGCATCTGACCATCTGGAAGTTAATGTCTAGGTAGTAATTTTGTAATGGTCACACTAACTATCTGTAAATTGGTCAAATCTCAGTTTTGCTGTTCTTTGGCAGTGACTTCCAAAATTTTGATGAAAATTTGCATGGAAAGCAGAAGTAGTTGTAACTTTGTTTTAAACCTCCTCAGTTATTACTTTACTTGGGGCTACCTAGTTCTTTTCTCTGCCCTGCTATAGAAGAGAGTAATATCTTTCAGCTGATTTATATACTGCAAACTTTTGTAGAATACTACTGTACCTCTCCCCTAGTTTTCTTTTCATATGGCAAATTAATCTACTTAATCCCTTTCTAAAGATTTTCCTATACCTTTTATTATCCTCACAACAGTCTGCATCTTGTTTGCTTTTTCGATCTCTTTTTTTGTAATGGGATTAATAGAACTGCTACAATATGAATTCATAAATGTGTATGTGGCTTTTTGGAGGAATATCACAAAGCTTTCTGGTTTACTGTTCCTTTCCTAATAATTTCAATCCTTTTATTTGTTTGCTTCTGAATAGTGAATATTAATTCTAGACTCTTTCGTGAATGGGAACTCCCCATCCTTCAGCGGTTGTGTGAGATGGAGACATTTTTTTCCTCTGTGTTCATTTTTGCAATGATCTTTGTTTTCAGTCATCTGCTTAAGGTACTCTCCAGGCTGTCACAGTAATCCTCAGCTCTTAAAGTGTAAACCTTCTAGCTCTCTATCCTACTCTCCTTTCTCTTCATGCTTAATAATAGAATCATAGAATAGTTAGGATTGGAAAGGACCTTAAGATCTCCTAGTTCCAACCCTCCTATCGTGGGCAGGAACACCTCACCCTAGACCATGTTGCCCAAAGATCTGTCGTACTTTCAACACTGCCAGGGGTGGATCACTTACCACATCTTTGGGCAACCTATTCCAATGCCTCATCACCCTAACAGTAAAGAACTTCCTGATATCTAACCTGAACTTCTCTTTTTTTATTATCTTCTTTGTCCTGTCTTGATCATCTGGGTGCATTGAACACTGAAGAGCTAAATATATGTATTTCAAGGACATGACTTAGCAACTGATTTGAAAGGATAGTTTACTTTTTTCATTAATTATAAATGATCAAAGGATAAGAAATGAAGGGTAAGATCATTTCTCATCTAATTACATTTCAGTTTCTTTAGAAACCTTTAATGAGGATTCTAGGAAACAGGAGCATACTTTATTGACAAGATTATTCATGTGTTCCCTGACCTCTTTGAAGGACTTCAGCTTGAACTAGGAAGTGGTTTCTTATCCTAATCAAATCACTTCTCTTTCCCTGGTTTGTTCATGTCTGCTAATTTTCCATTTTTTTTTTTTTAATGGGTTTTACTCTTTGCTTTGCACACAAGTGATGGATTAAAATTTACTGTTTTCTTGAGCCATTTTGAAAGATTGTGACGAATAGACACAATTCTTCTTCCATATGTGCTCATGTGGGTGACAAGTTGTGCAATTTTTCAGCATCTTTGCATTCAGACTCCCTTACGACCATTTGGATGAATGGTTAAGTGACTGTCCCAGTCATTTGGCCTTCACATTTATTTAATTAATTTGTTTTAAAACATTTTCTACTGATAACTTGGTCAGCTGTTCAGTTTCAGCTGTTAAATAACAGCATTGGCAATGTAGCGAAAATGTGAGTGAAGGGCTCTGAGGACTCTGCTGCAGTAGCCTGGTTGTCGCAGATTAACATAATTTCTTTCTGCATGTAATTTAAAATGCAGAGCAATTTAGTCAAGCTTTGGTTGGATTTAATGAAGACTGACCCTTCCAGCAAATGAATGAGGTTTCATGCACAAGACAGAGCTTTCTCCTCCTTCCGGACAAGCAAAGCACTTCAGCCAGATCATCACTGGCTTCATTGATCTTGTGCAGTGGTGTGAACCAACAGTGGTGGATGTATAGTGTGAGCTGGGAGGAGCCAAGGGCTTCATGTGCACACTTGAAATGCATCACTACATGTTTTTTTTTATCATCTTCTTCACTTTGGATTAATTTAAATCTCATTCTATCAGTTGAGTATGACTGGAGTACAAGGGTTGTTTAAGCCAGAAGGAGCCCAGTGTCCACTCTATATAATGAAGCATAGTAAACGCAAATGTTTGAAAACTTAAAAAGTGCACTTCTTGTCTGCAAGTCCCTAAATGTTGAAGCACCTGGAGTTCTCAAGGATATTGTTGTGATATCTGCTTCAGTTCTTGGGAAGGCAGGATAGATTGTGAAGGAGTTTTGAGGAAGGAATCAATAGCTGTATTTCCTCTTGGATTTGTTCTTCTGGTGTATGAAAAGATGGCTCCAGCTTCTACTTTCCCATGTCATGGGCAGGTTTGCTGTGTACTTGTGCATCTGAAGTAGGGTGAGGTTTTGTCTCAAAGCTGTAATTGGAGTGTTGTTACAGACCGTATCTAAAGACCATTAAAAACCTGTGGTTCACCATAAGAGAACTTGTCTAATACATACATGGCTGCTATTAATATGGAGTGATCATAGACTTAATCTTGCTGCTGTCTAGGCTGAAATTACTGGCAGTTTTGCCCAAGTAAAAGATGTCATAATGGAACTTTGAATGCTTTTATTTATAAACATCTGTGTTGAATGATGTCTCTTTTGATTCTACATACTTGGGGCAATTAATTTAGAATATAGTATCTGTGAGGCCTTTGTTAAGAAGCTTTAGTAGTGAAGAGCTTGGAGACTCATTTAACAGATACAGAAAAATTCAACAGATTATATCAGTTCATTGCTATTGGTTTTTTTTTTCTTGGCTAAAAAACAATAAGTTTATGAGTTTCTAATTCTAATAATGAGAAGGTCTGGAATGATTTACATCAATTATTCTTCAAAATTGGGAAAAGGAAAATGCATTTAAACTGAGGACTGTAATGTCAGGTGCCACATTGATGGAAATCAACTTTGATAAGTCGTTAATTGCTACAAAGCAGGATTTATAATGGAAATATGAATAGATATTTTAATTTCTAGCAAGTTTTGAGGTGCCATTTGTTCAAAATGTAGCACTTGTTCATATATGACTTCCCTTACAGTTAGCTCAATTCTTATATTTAGAGGATTTATGTTTCTTAATTCTCTCTTTTGTGTTATTTGTGGTACACTAAAATAAACCACTACTAAACAGCTATGACTAGTCTATAATAGTGGCTTGGCCTCTTTGTAACTATCAAGTCCAGCACAAGAAGATATTTAGTGTTTTAAAGTTGATGGTGACTTTTTCTGGAATGGCAAGCAAAATGAATGGGGTGCATTGTAAAATGGTGCAGTAGAAGCTTATATGAAATAAAAGGAACAAAACCCCCAGAACCCAACAAAACCCAAACCAAAACAATGAAGCCGTTCATGTTGATCTTTATGTATTAAAGACATACTTAATTCTATATGGGAAGTTTTTATAGAATAAAATATTCCGTAAAGTACTTTGTGGCTTGTAAAGACCTCTACAGCACTTTGCATAGCAGAACTGCAAGCACAGAAACCTTTTTAAGGTTAAAAATAAGTATTCTAATATCGAGTGGTCAAAAAGGCCTCTCTGGGCATAACCAGGATGTGACTGGAATGAATGGTTTAGCTTGTTGTTACTGTTGTACTCTGAAAGGACTTAAATCTCAGGACAGGGCATGTCATTGCTTGTGCAGGTTCAAGGTACTTGTATATCCTTAACTAGATAAGTGTAAGCAAACACTTATTAACTAGCTGGTATACTATGTCAGGTAAGGAAGTTACTTTGAAAGAAGTTTTGGATTGACATAGCATTTGTAGTATTATGCAATGTTTTCCACCCACCACCACCTATAGTATCTCAGTGTGGGATTTAAGCACCTTGTCAAAAAGGAGCTTTCTCTAATTATGTTTTTGTGCCACTAGCTTAAGTCACATGCAACAATTCCAAAAAAGCCGTCTTTAGTATAAAAGTGACAGTGCTGGTCTTTAAGATTTATGTTTCTTAACATTGGTCTGAATTAAGAGTGTCTTTAAATAAAACATCTGCATCTTAGTGAACATTGAGGAGATTTGTGCCCTTTATCTGTCCTTTGACCTTAATCCTTATAACTCATCTGTGTGTCCAATTCAGATATTCCCATTAAGTTACTTATTCTTTCTCTTGTCTTCAGTTTGAAGGAGATATGGTAGATAATATATGATACTTTTTTTACTTCTTGTGTAGCTAGTTCATCCCTTTTTTCACATCATTATCAGTTTAACACTTTATTAATAAAAGCCACTCTATGCTTTCTAGATAAAAAAATATATATGTATATTATGGAGAATAACTGAAAAGTAAGGTAATTGAAACTGTTCTTATTGCATCTGGTGGAAAGTACATTAATTATGTTGGACTTTTCATAAGCAAGTAATAGTTGTTTTAATGAAACTTAGTTTGAGTAAAATTATTTTTGAATAAAGGTCATCAAATCTGTTAATAAGTTTAATTCTTGAATTGTCACTCTTTGCAAAATAGGATGTGGAATTCACTTTAAAGTGACTTCTAACAAAGAGGAATCATATTTTTGGTCAGCTGCTTGGAAAATAGGATTTCCTATATGTTTTAGTTGATAGTTTCAAGGATAAGTTTGCCTCAGACATTTTTCTGCACACTGAGAGATACATGGAATACTGCAGAAGAGATCATCAGCTGCCTTGTGACAGCAGTTGCTTCATTAAGATCTTACCTGGCTCCTGAATCAGATCCCCCCATGAAGTGAAGCACTTCACTCAATGTTACTATATCTTATAGTGTTTACTGATTTTCAGAGTCTGTCCATGAAAGATATAAGGAATTTGCATGAGCAAAATGTAATTTAAAATTTTCCCTTGCAAAGTGGCTTGATAAGAGGGACTCTGTGCTTCAAATTCTGACTGCTGCTCCTACCTGAAAATACTGCAGGCCTAAAACCTGCCAAGTCCTGATGTGAGCAGCTGTGATGACTGGAAAAAGCTTCATAAAAGAGCAAGTGCATAAATAACTTTGTCAGCCTCTGTTGCTGGATGCGTATATCTGTGAGGATGTCTCTGCAAGAATCTGATTCTGACACTTGAAGCTTGGTTTGCGCTTCAAGTGGGGCTCTCAAATGGGAAAGGCAGGCAATATATTTAACAGTAGGATAGTACATCTCTGTGGCATCTATTCTTCAGCTAGCAGAAGCGATTTAGAAATGGCAAGTGTGATTTGGTGGTGAATTCTAACAGCATTAAGCAAAACCAGTTTTAGTGCTAACGTTGAAACCAACCATTCAGACTCTTCATAGCTATTAAAATTTTACCAAATAAAAAGACTAAACCCAAAGGGAGGACTTGGGGACAGTAGTTCCTACATCTTGAGTTTTATCTATGGCTGCATAGGTTTTATCCTTGAACAAGAGCAATTATCAGTAACTTACTATCACACTTCTCATGTCCCTTATCTCATAGAAAGAATGTTGATGAAGTGTAATCTGAACAAGATAGACATGTAGCATGCTTTTGCAGGTGCTTTAAAGAAAGTCTGGTTAACAAGGAGTAAACCAGAGTTCTGCATTACGTATTGCGCATGCATAACCAGTGCCAATGCTCCTGAAAGGTTCACTCTTCAGTTTTGAAACATGCAATCCATGAACAAGCTGAAAATACCTTTTGCTAAGATCTTGTTAGCTTTTTCTGCATCACTAAGCCAATTTTATATGACAACAGGAATAGTCTGTATGGTATTTTTCTATCTGACATAGTTGGGGTTTGCCTATGATTTCACAAGCTGGAAGAAATAATTTGTAGGAGCATTTCAGAGGAGCTCCCTCCAGTTCTCTGAAACTGATGGTAAATCAGTGGTAGAGCAATCAAACTTCCTGAGAAGAATTTAATTGAGAGTACTAGGGTTTTCTCCCCTTTTCACTCCCCCTTGCTGACCTCATCACTTACAAAAGCTATTTCGAGGTCAATAAAGCAGCATTAGTACATTTTTTTTATTATTTTTCTTTGCTCAGTTGAGACCAGAATAGTCTTTAACATCTTAACCCGTTTAATCTCCATGGCAAGAGATTGCACAGATTTGGCTCTGTTGTAAGTAAAACCTAACAGAGAAGGATGCTATGTTTCCTAGGCAGATTTCCTTGTGGTAAATGCAAGATGCGGGTATTTTGGTTCTTTGGGGAGAAGAAGCTATATGTAGTTGAATTAGATTTTCTGTTGCTTAATATACTTGGCTCAAACAAGGGAATGACTGTGCTTCAGGTTCTTTCCGGGATAAGCAGGGTAGTGTATTGATACCATAAATTTCCATGCATTTTTTTTAGTCAGTCAAATGATGTTTTGATTTGTCATGATCTAAGAATGATAAAGAAAATATCCCTTGCTTAAGTTAAGAAGGACATCTGTAGAGAAATGACCAGGTGAGAAATGCCCTTATCATATCCTTTACTGTGTCTCCTTTACAGTTGGTTTTAGGAGTCCAGCTGCACTCAGTTCTCTGGAGATGTAGCTTTTGTGCATACAGAACTCTATTATTGGTTTTGATTTGATTTTATTTTAAATTAAACCAAAATCAATCTTGACTATTAATCCCCCATTAATCGCAATAATCTTTCTTCTTCTGGCTGCATTAAGTACTTCTGACTATGGTTGCTAACTGGTGAGCCCTAGGGAATCCTGCTGAAGTGGTTAATGCTTACCTTCCCATTTGATTCCTTTTGTTGATCTACTCTCTGGGGCATAACGAGAAGTAATGCATGTGCTTCATTATGAAATATGGGTATTATCTTAAATTATCAATTAAGCTAGCTTCATGCGAAGAAGCTGGAGTCTGGAGTGAAGCATTTCAGTTGTTCTCTGAGAGATAGACAACAGGGAAGTGTGTGGGAATTCAGTTTTGGCAGTATAAACTGCTGGAGTGAGTTTTACCAGAACTTGTTAAGCACCCTGTTATGTTATGGGGTGGCTGCTGAACACTTGAGCACACAAAGTGTTTATTTGCCTGAATAAACCAACTACTTGAGTGATAATCAGTGAACTCCTGAGCAGCTGTGTTAACTGTAAGGTATATCTGAAAGAATGAGGTTCAGACCTGGGCACAAAGCAGTCCTGCATAGCAAGAACTCAAACCTGCTTTTTTTTTTTTTTAAGTGATTGTGTGCTGCTGCACGTAAAAGTTAGCTTATCTGACATAATTCTAAATTCTGTATGGGAGGAGGATCATGCCATAAAATTGCTTATTTAAAAGCTATTTCACGATTTATTGAAGCATTCTGAGCTAATTATTCACATCAAACATTTCTGCAGAATCCTAAGCAAAACCCATTAAGCAAGTGAAAAACCCAATTAGTGTGTGTGTATGTGGGTGTGGGTGTGGGGTGATGCTCTTTTCCATACTCACTGTAGCATGACTAGAGATGTGATCACTAACATTCAGTGGTCAGAACTGGACAAGTGTGTTGGCAAAAGCTTTTATCTCTCGTCTTCTCCATGTATTACTTACACAAATGACTTGTTCCCCCCTTTTATACATGTAGTCAGAGAGGAAGAATTAGATGATTGTGGGTGGGGTTTTGTTCGTGAATAAATACAAGAGATATGTTTCTACCAAGATGTCTATTTGTACATGACTTAATTTCTGATTATTTGGAGCAAACCCATTTGGGTTTCTGTGGACTTTCCATGGAGCTCTTCAGCTTCCACAAGATGCTGCACAAACTACTTTAATACAATGACTTTAATAAAAAGAGAAAACTAAAAAGGAAAAGTTTGTCTTTGAAAAACCTTGCATTTTCAAGTATTTGAATGCATATATGTGACTAGAGGACTAATTTCCTGAATAAAGTTCAGTGGAATTGCTCAGACAAGTAATTGCATAAAAGATCTTGTTCTGTGAACTTATGAGAGTGAGTGGCCTGATACTGGAGTCATGTGCTAAGCCAGGCACATATAAGGAACAGTAAACATAAAAATTAAGAAACATAACCATAAAAATTAAGAAACATAACCTTAGAAATAAGCTAACTTATTTGTTATTAAATAAGCTAAAAAATTAATAAATATGTATACTTGTTAAAACAAAACTTTGAGTTAACTACTCCTTAATTTTCTTCTTGCTTTCCCTGATAGTTTGTCTTCCATGAGACTTGTCATTGTAGGAGTATTTGTTGTGGTTCTCAAGAAAGCAGGCAGCTATCAGGGAAGATACAGGTGAAGGGCATTGAGTACTGAATTAAACTTTCATTTTTGGTACATCAGCTGCTCATATGCAATCTAATGTTGCTCTTGAGCAGCTTGGTCGTTGGGATACAGCAGCGCCCTCCAGACTGGATCAAGAATTGCAAGGCTATGTGTTGTTTTTATATCGGTTATTACAGAGTTGCAACATATCATCCATTACCAAACAATTTTGCGGAAATAAACAAATAGCTGAGTGAGAGTTGTTCTGGATCATGAAAGGCTTTAAACCATCTGAACTCATATCCCATCCTTACCGGTACCTATGCAATAATGAACACTGAATACAGTCAGGTTTAAGGGACCTCACATTGTATGGGTCCCTGCCATGTATGCAGGTGGAAAAGACGAACTCTGATTGTATTGCCAACAACTTACTTTGAAAATAGCTTTATTTTGTGACTCATCAAATATGGATGTGAATAAAACATGTAAGAAATAAATCTCCATAAACAGAATTTTCCAAGTATTGATTTTAAAGTACCTTTGTAATTCTACAACAGCATTATTCAAGCCCTATCAAGCTGGGAAGTTTATTGTGCATTAGCAGTAGTCTGCATATTTTCCATATTCTCTGAGGCTACAGATGGAAAGGAAGAAGCCATTAGGTCATTTATGAAGTAGGCATTTTCAAATTTGAGTTACCATGTATGATATTTTCTTTTCTAGCCTTTTGACTGATGTTTTCTGGGGATGGATGGTTAGGTAGAATAAATACTTCCTGGAAGGTAGACTGTTCTGTCAATATCTTCTTTAGTCTTACTAGGCATGCTTCAGAACCCTAATCTTATTGGAAACTGCTTCAGCCTCTGAAAGACAGAAAAACCCAGTGTTGATTAAACATAAACCTGCATACAAATCGGTATCAGATGTTTGATTATGCTGGAAACACTTTTGTGTGTAGATTTGCATGGTAAATTTTATACCCTTTTTATTCTTCAGTTACCAAGGTTCGTACCTAATCTGGTTACTCTGTCTTTGCAGTTGGGAATTTAATATTTCATGAAATCAAAACTGATTTTAGAGAGTGACAACTGTTCTGAGAGAAAACAAAACACTGCTGTCAAGAGCAGGACTGCAGTGTATCGTGAACTCTGGCATACAGCTTAGGGGGGTGAAGGTTGTTTCACACACTCTGGGTTATTTTGGGGTGTTTTAGTTTTCTAGTAAGAGACCTAAGCTAAAGCATGTTACAGCCAGGGGAGCTAGCTTGTGCTATGGCTTTCACCTTGCTGAGAGGCAAGCCATGTACCATGAATTGTTGCACTCTGACTGCAAAATGTTGCCGTCATGTCAGGGACAGTATATAGGGCAATATTGCATGTAATTTGTGAGTGCTATTGTCTAGGAGAAGCTGGGAATGAAAGGAGACAGGACCAGGTTTTGGTCAGTTGTCCAGTGTATTTATGAGCTAGACTTCAGTGGGTTTTTAGTTATTCTTTGAGTTATTCACACAAAAGCAGCAAAGCAGCTGTGTGTATTGGATCACAGAAAGGGCTTTGAAAACAGAAGAAATGATTAATCCTTGTGTGCACTAAATTCTTTCACAAAGAAGATAGGACTCAGTGTAAATGTCAAGAGTCAGATCTACAGAGGGGACATAGGTGTTGTGACAGGGTATATTGCAAAGCCTGTGTTTAAATAACTGGGATCTAGTTGATGCCTCTCAGTGAGGCACCTGAATATCTTGTAGCGCTGATGGAGAAGCCAGGTGAAGGATTTTTAACTGAGCCAATGAGCTGCAGTGCAACTCTAGATTGTAGGGCAGTATTAAGCTGTAGGGAAATATTTGTTCAATGCAAATAAAAATGTTAAGAGGGAGAACTGGAATTTTAAGTAACTTCTCTTTGTGTTAAAATATTCAGGCTGTAGCAGCCAGTAGTCATAGCTGCAGCAGATCCTTCTCAGTAGCTGATTTGTTAAAGCACATACTGGAGCCGTGGGGAGTGTTGGCCTCAGTTCTCTGCACCTGAGAGGCTAGTCAAATCATGAACTCACAGGTGAATTTTGCCTGTGACTGCTCTAAGGCTCACGTCCTGGAGCTGTTCTGCAAATGAAATCTGGATTCATCTGGGACAGGGGAAGTGACAATGGATTGGAAGTTCTCCTGCAGTGTTATTGAGTACATCCTATAGCACTTTGTGTGACATTGTTGTCTGTAAATGTGGGATTTGGCTGTTAAATTAGAAAGTCTTTCTTCATTACACAGAACAGAATTAAGAAAAGGGAAAAAAATTCAAGACTTAAATTTGGTATCATCACTGTATATGGCTTGCTCAAAGCTAGGTATGTCTGCATGTAGCAGCCTTTTGCTATCAGTTACAGATACTGTTCAATTTACTGCTCCTGTAATTCACTATTTCAACAAATCTGTTTAATTAAAGTTGCTTTCCACTTGGTGTAACAAAACAAAAATTACCTCTTAACATGTTGCAGGGTTTCTACTGACTTGTGTGCTCCTCTGTGGACAGATCACAGGCAGCATACAAAATACCACTGGAAAGGCATGATTTTTGAACATACGTGCAGTTAACAGAGTTCCCTCGAGGTGCCTGGCTAGGCTTTGTGGCATGTCCCATTGTCCAAAAGGCTGCATGAATGTATGTTTACTACATTTTTATGTCTCTCTTAATGTAGCAGTTCCAGCTATAATAGGTAAGAGAGTGCCTCTGAGGCTATGCCTTAGTGATGTTTATTTGGTTTTTAGGCACCTGAGGTTTTTTTTTCCTGTCTTGTTTTGAGGTAACTTCAGGGCCTGCAATGTGTGGGTGTTACTTTATTTTTCTATTTCTTTTCAGAAGATGGATTTTTAAATTGGACAGCAGAAGTCAAAAGTACTTGAAATTGCTCCCTCAATTTAACAATAACTAATTCTTCTAACCAGTATGCTTGGTTTAGATCCTGGTGGAACTTGGCCATATTTGGGTTTTTTTGAGGTATACTGAAGTGCGAAAATAACCAAGCTAGTTTCTAAATGTGCTGTTCTTAAAACAGTTTAACAGTAGAAAGCAGCTCTGTGCCAGCTGTTGCCATGTTTTAGAGGTTTGAAAGAAAAACCAGTCCACTTCTACTGCCTTCTTACAGAAATAGGATGATTGTTAATCTGGGAACTCTAACAACACAAAAATATGCTTGTATTATTTTTATCTTGGGTTCAAGGAAAAAGTAGGTAGATACATGCTCTATACATACACTTTTTGCAAAAATCCAAGTGAGTGTTTACATGGGTTAGAGCCTGAGTCTGTAAAGAAAAATCTTGGCACGAAGTGCAGATTTGCCTTTAGTGTTAGATGAGGAGTAGGGAGAATAAATAACACCAGAGAAAAGCTGATAGAGGTTCAACTGTTTCTATCAGGGTCAGGCAGTGGCTAGTATTTTTGGTCCTGTTGGTTTTAAAAGGGCTGTACATGAGGAGAGAAGCAAGGAAGCTTTCTATTACTCTAAAAGGGACATTATGTGAAAGAAATGACAAACGATAAGGTGGAATGCACATTTGCAATGTAGCTGTTGTCAGGGTCTGATGGGAAAGAAACCTAGTGCTGGACCCTGTTTCAGCTCATGATCCCAAGAGTGAAAATAAAATGCAAACGAAGTCAAGTACTGTAATCGATTAGTAAGTTTATTACAGTTACAAAAAAACAATTATTATAAAAAAGGGAAATTGTAATAAAGGGATAACAATAGGACAGATTGTGGAAAAAGGTAGAAAACGAAGCTAGGATTCGGGGTGTAGATATTCACCACTGTGGATTCAGCTGTGTCCTGCTGTCGGTGGTGGGAGTCCTTCAGTGTTCATAGTCTGTATCAGAGCACATTGTCCCCCAAGAGTCCATCGGAGGTGGGTATCCTCTTGGAGGCATCCTTTTGGAGTCCCCTTGAAGTTACCCCATGGAGCGTATCTCATGGAGTTGCCTTCATGTAGATATCTCATGGAGGGTGTCCCTCAGGGTCTGTAGTAGTCATCAGTCAAGAATGTCCTCACAGAGGTGACCTCCTGGAGTTATCCTCATGGCAATGGCTCCCTGGAGATGTGCCCCTTGTCAATTACCTTTTCCCCTTTTTGTGAGCTGGCAGAGTACCTCTGCTCTTCATGTCGCGTATTACGTGTTCCTGGCGGACCAGTTTCCCTGGTCTTGCATCCAGATGTTTGACTGCAGGTGTCCAAGCACACATGCGTGCGCGCACACACACAGACGCACACACACACACGTGTCTGCAGCAGTTCTTGGGATAATAGACAGCAGCTCTTCACACCATTCCTCCAGGTAAGGAGCAGAAGAATCTTAGCTATTTCCCACCCATCCCTCAGGTAATGGACAGTGGAGTGTCAGTTCAGCTCCCCGCACCCTTCTCCCAGGCAGTGGATATTGTTGTCTTAACTCCACCCACGCATCTCTGAGACTAAAGATAGGGCAAATTCCATCTCGGCTTCTCAGACCGATCTTTGAGACAGTGGACAGCAGAGTGTGATTTCAGATCAGTCTCTCACAGATGTTTAGAAGTATTTTTCATGACCTAGTACAGAAAAATCATCACTTTAACATATTTTAATATAATTGTTTACCTGGCAAGTGATTTTAATGCTCTTAAAGGATAATTTACACTTTGGTGTGCTAATTAGTGGCTGTAAGGAAAATATTGAAGTGCAGAAGCAGTGGGGGCATTAGAAAGCGGTTTTGTTAGCTCCAGAATTATAGGAATAGGTTGTTTCTGAAAAATGGCAATACTTGCAGTAGAATATTGTGCTTAACTTGCTTCAGTTTTAGTGAAGTGAATGTAATCAACCCCAAGGATCTCTCAGTCTCTAGCCAATACAATTGTGTCAACATGCAATTCCTCAGTGCGAGAAGTTGATCAAGGTGGTTCTATATGAGAAAGTTGCCTCAGTTCAGCAGAACTTAGGACTTTTTACAGTGTTGTTTTTTAAAATACATCACTGCTGTAAATGCCTATGTTGCATGGTTCATGTAAGACTGTCTTGAATGCTTTAATAGCATTTTAGTGTTATGGATACTCAGGAGCTTTTTCTGTCAGTCAGAAAGGTCCAGAGTGAGACACCTGATGTGCTGGTTTGTTATTCCAAGAGTCTGAAGAGTAACTAAGCTCAGATGAACTTGTATTACAGCAACATTCAGGTACTTGGAAGATAGTCTTCTTGAAGTAATGTCTGAGAGCTAAAAATCCAGATGTTTCTTAGTGTACGCAGATAGAGATAGGGATTAAATGCATGAGGATCTCTGGCTATGTCTGTCATACTGCAACTTCCCCCGCCCAACACTTGCTAATACTAGAAATATTGCTAACTTACTTTCTGAGACCCAGTTTCACATCTGTTAAAGATAAGTAATAAAATTAATGTGAGCTAAGTAATACCAAAACTCTTTATTTGAAACTATATTAGTGCATCTTCTTTCTAGTACAGCTGCAAATTTTCCTTGTAGTGATGAAATTTATGTCATACATAGTAACTTCCTCAGAATCTTTTAATAATTTCTTCTACCTGGGACTTGGTGATCATTCCTGAAAATATCCTACTTGTATATATTTTTAGGTTTTTAATCTCCTTTTTCTGGGTCATCAATTATCCAAAATCAAACTCTATTTAAGGTGGAGCTTCACATAGCAGCTGTTCCACTCCATTCCTTTTTGTCCCCTCAATCTTTCTTCAACTAGCTATTATCAATGAGTTCAACACTGTTGTCATATGACTCACCTTGAAATCAGTGCCAATTATGTTAAATATATATTATTTCAAACTCTGACAAATAGAACACCTCTTCATTGTCACTCAACTTCTGGCTATAGTGAAGAATGCTTTTAGGAAAAACTGATTTTCTTACTGAATTAAAACCTAATGGAAAATTAATGAGTGAACTCATTCTTTACATTTATACCCAGGGTTCAACTGCTTACTTTCATCTTTTTCCTGATCTGTTTCTCATGAGGGAAGAGTCTTCTCAAAGAAATTCTCTTCCCATTTTAATAAAAGTGAAGTTTAAGTGCCTCCCAAATTCTTCTATCATCTGAGAAGGTTTGTGTGATGTCAGCAACACTCAGACACTTGCCAGCTCACTCCAGCAACCAAACTCTTGTTTTTCTTATTCCAGCAGACTGAGCCCCATTCTATTGCCTTCAGTCTTATGCTTTTAGTTTTCTAATTGAAGTGCAGGTTGTTTATCTGAAGAAGCTCTAGGATAATATCCCAATTTGTTCCGCAAAAATGGCCTCAGATATTCCTTCTGTAGCTTTTAATTTTCTTGCACAGATACACCATTCCTAAATACTTAAAAGGTTGATATAATGATTAAAATATAATTATGAATGCTTCTTTATGTATTGATATTTAATTTAATCATAAATAATCTGCTTCTTTCTCAGTTTCCTTTTCCTGCATCTCATCTCTTCATAATATCTGCAAACAAGAAAAGGAACATTAAATTCACTGTTTCTCAAAGCTTTTCATGTTCTTGGGTGTTACTCAATGTTGAAATGTTCCTGGGCAGTATTCATAATTTTCAAATATTCATTTTGTGCACCAAAACCTCCCACCCAATACCCCACTATTTCATTTCTTCAGCAGAAATGGATAGCAAGCAAATAATTTCCAAGGATACATGGTAGGTACTCATCCTTACATATGTTCCATTTGTTTGCCTGCTCAGCAACCTTGCTTTGCAAATGTTTTTGAAAGAGTAAAGATCAGCAATTGAAAATCAAATTCCTGGGTCTGAGAAGAGACCTAAATTCTCATGTTGGCAAATGAAGTTGCTAAGACACTGTTCATCATATTTGAAAAATATTGGCAGTCAGGAGAAGTTCCAGATGACTGGAAAAAGAGAAATATAGCCCCCATTTTCAAGAAAGGGAAAATGGATGAGCCAGGGAACTACAGACCAGCAGTGCCTGGCAAAATCTTGGAGCAAATTGTCCTAGAAGGCATGCTGAGGCACAAGAAAAACAACAAGGTGGTTGGTGACAGCGAGCATGGCTTCACAAGGGGCAAATCCTGCCTGACCAATCTGGTGGCCTTCTATGATGGGGCTACGGAACTGATGGACAGGGGTAGAGCAGTTGATGT
>JASSUY010042199.1:3802-26106 GCA_032466535.1 Forpus xanthops
TCTTCATAGGGGAGGTGCTCCAGTCCCTTGATCATCCTCGTGGCCCTCCTCTGCACTTGTTCCAACAGTTCCATGTCATTTTATGTTGAGGACACCAGAACTGCACACAATATTCCAAGTGAGTTCTCATGAGAGCAGAGTAGAGGGGCAGGGTAAATACACCCATGTGTTTCCTTGGGCCACTTGGTCTAGTGCTCTCTGAGATTTTACAAAGTGAGCTATTGTCATGGGTTCAGCAGCAGCAGTCATTTTTCCCCTTTTTAGATTCTTTTTCCACTTCATGGTTAAAACTGCTGAGCAAGCTGCTTTGCACCACTAAGCAGCTGCTGAGATTCATTCTATGGTGACTGCATGTTAATGACAATAGAAGTCTCTTTACATATTCCTTATCTCTGCTGCAGTTTCCCTACTCAGAGACTTAATAAAGGTATGTAGATTTTTTTAACTGTTTGGAAAGGAAGAGGAAGAAACACATGAAGAGCGTTTGGATCCCACTGAAAGTCAACAAGGTTGAAGTTTCTAACCTAGGCTTCATTTTGATGCTTTCAAAACCTACTTGTGTAAATTTGAAGCTATGTCTATAATAGCAAGTAATGCAGAACAATACAGGAGAAGTAGTATATGAGGATCCTACATCTTCAGTAGGTAACAGCTCAGAAGTGTTACTGTACAACAGGTATAACCCAGCTGCCCAGGCTGAGAAGCCTAGCGCATGCATAGCATGATACTGTCTACCAGAACAGTATCAGATCAGATGTTGGGTCCTCATTGAGGTTTGGAGGTACTTAGTACACAATGACATGGCAACGTCCAGTGTAGCCTCTCCAGAAAGAATGTTGCTAACTCAAGACCTCCCCGAAAACCAAACCAAAGCATGTTAAAATGGAACATCTTGGGATTCACTTCAGCAGTGAATGTTTGGCCCAAACCTAAATGCCAGAGTAGCTGCAGCCTGTCAGGCAGCACTCTGCATTCAAAGAACTGATATAGCATGTCCACTTTTGGGGGGATGTAAAAAGGTACTGCAGAGCTCCGTTTCTATTTCTGTCTCTTTGTAGCGGTGCCTTGGCAAATGCCTTTGTGTAAATTTCTTAATTACAATTAGGCTTAAGTTAATGTAACCAGCTCTCTTGCTTTCTAACTTTGTTTTGAGTAAGATAAGAATGGGATTTTTTAAAGTAGGTTTTCTATTATCTTCTGTAGTGTTACAAACTGTTATGAGATTTAGCTAGTATTATACCAGAATTATGAAGCGTAATTACAGAAACTATTTGATCCCATCTTTCTATAGATATATCAAAGGCTGACAGTTCAAGCTGAAAAACATACTGATTTCTGGTAACTATTACTTCAGCTAAAAGTTTCAGCCAAACATAAATATTCCTCATTCTTTTCATTATTTCTGTCACAGTTTAATATCTAAAAGCAGAACTATAAATAGCAAGTAAGAATGTCTTTGTAAAAGTGCCTTAAAAAATGAATATTGATTTCTTACTCTTTTCATCTGTGAAGATATGGAATGGAAATCCTGAACTTTATTATATGGTGCAAGTCCAGAGTAATTTTGTTAAAAGAGCTCCCTTAGAGTAATTCTGCTTTGACGCTAATATAACAAAGACTCTCTCTTTGATTGTTAATGAAATCAGAAAAATTAGGAGCTGGTATAAAAAGCAGAGTGCAGCACTCTATTTCTGCAGGCAAGCATGCATTTACAGAAGCAGTTGCATCCATGCATTTGACCTTTTAATCTGCTTTAAAAATTCTAGGAATAAAAATCCACTGTGCATCAAGGAGGGTAAAAAGCTGATGTTGAATTCTTAGTGAGGAAAATATCTGAATAAAAGACACATGCGTATCTCTGTAAAGAAGAAAAAAGTCTCCACAAACCACAAAAGTGAGTTCTTATTCTTCAGGTTAGAACAGAATTTAACATATCTGTGGGAGAAAAGGAGAAAAGCACCTTAGTTTATGTCAGTCAGAGGGGAGCAGTGAAAAGCAGAGCACTCAGTGGGGCCAGGGTCCTATTTGTAGTGCTGTATCTCACTGATTTTACCCAAGGAGTATGGGTGCTGATCGGCTTGGCCACCCTCACACTGTTCACTCGTAAAAAGCTTTTCCCTCCAAATCAGAGTAAGCAGCTAAATGACTTTTAGCACCCTGTAAACTGAGCAACACCTCAGCTGTTTCCTCTAAACAACACTGAGCAAAAAGCTTGCTGGCAGCTTGCTGCATATAAATATGACAGAATAAAACACATTTAAAAATGTATTGTTTATAAACAGTACTACAGTAATTTCTTAGCAAGTTCAAATTAGTATTTTTTATAGCCGGTTTAGTGATATCTTATTTATTTCTTTTACTGGTACAATACCTAGTCCTGATTTCAAGCCATGAAAATATGCCATTAGCTTCTGTCATAATCAGGTGACTCCAGTATCCTACAGATATACCAAATCAAGTAATTAAACCAGCTAGTTTTAAAAAAGGAGAATTAATAATAATACTACAGTTATAATATCTCTGATAACAGATTTTTTTCTTATTATTTTTATTATAGGTATCTTTTCAAAGAACCCATTATATTTAAAAATCCCTTACAACAAAGTGTGAATGCATTCATGAAAATGAAAATCTTTTCAGTAATTTTTTCAATAATTTCATTCTAACCAAGAAATACTACACCATTATCAAGATTCTGTCATTTCAAGGAGAGAAATTAAATTCTGCTGCGTGCAAGACTTCTTTCATATAAATACTTCAGATTTCAAGCAGCTTTTTATGTATACCTCCACAGGATAATATGTACCGGATCATGTTTCGTTTTAATAGAACCCTGCAATTTAGCTGTTATTAAATTCTACAAGCTCTTTCCATTCAGGGAAGAAAAATAGCGGCTCTTGAGATTTCCAGTTCATTAGCAGCCCAATTAAAACCAAGTAAGGTCAGTCCCGATTCCCTAATCTTCGACATGAGGGAATCTGGTGGAGCCCGCCAGGGCATCCTTTGTGTTGGCAAGTCTGGGTTTTCTTCTGCAGGGAGAGAGACCTGGCACAGGGAGCATGGCAGGAGAGGGTAAGAACCCAGATGGAATGGGTCTCACAGTTTAGACAGTCCAGTTCATACTTCACTCCATGGTCAGGCAACCACAATGAAGGTGACATGGCCGTGTTTCCTTCTTTGCAGCACATGCATAGACATTTGCCTTGAATAGCAGGGACAAGCTCACAGTCTGAAGAAAGCAGAGATACTGCAGTTAGAGTTGCTTTCTGTTATGACCCACAAAGGCAGTTCAATACTTTCTGGACTCCCTCACTCTTGAAAAGCCATAAAAATGATAAATATATTATGGCTTAAGAGCTCTTTAATGTGCCTTCCATAGAAAATTACAGGTAAGATTATCCCAGCTTTTTAATGCTTACTTAAAATAATGGTCTCCTTGCTACCCAGCAGCCTACAAGGGCCCATCCAGAGATAAGGAATGGCAAAATAATTACATTAATTTGGGAAAAGCTTGCTGAATGATCAGCAAAGGTACAAAATGAAGCCATGCTTAAAAAGAGAGCATGTTCTGCCAGAAGTCCTGGATAGATTGCTGTGAGTTTCCCCAGTCATGTGTGTTACCTTCCAGAGCATTTATTGGCTTGTTACAGCACAGATCCAGGATATTTCACTTTCCCTACATGAGCTTCTCTGATGGAATCTCATCTTTGCTCTCCTACTCTCTTTCTGCCTTTCTGCTGAATAAGTGATCATGTCTTTCACCTTATTGCTAGGGAAGAAGCTCACATTCCTGCTCCAAACATTAATCATTATTTTCCCTACTTCTGTTTCATAAGTGTTGCCACTTTCACAGCGACAAGCCTGCCAGGATGGGACCATGCCCAACTCAGCAAACCTGAGATCTAGCCTTTTAAGAACCACCTTGACCATT
The DNA here is from genome assembly GCA_032466535.1 of Forpus xanthops. NCBI lineage: Eukaryota > Metazoa > Chordata > Aves > Psittaciformes > Psittacidae > Forpus > Forpus xanthops. Next base: position 7,734 of record JASSUY010042199.1, read on the forward strand.
TTGCATCTCCCTCACACAGTTGAACTTCTGGACTACACCATATTTCATTACCAAAAAGCCAAAATATACTCTATGAGGTAAAATGAGTTTCCGGCTTGCACAGACCACATAAGGATTATACTTGTTAAGCTATTTCTGTAAATAAATAAACATTAAAATGATAAAATTAATGTCAAACAACATGACAAATTCAGAAGCAGCCAAGACCAGATGCAGACCGTCATGACAGTGATATTGAATGCACCCACCCGACCAAGAGATCTGCCTTGCAGGTGCTGTGTACCTTTTCTGACAGTGTTGACACACATCATATCAAAGCTGACATGAAATCAGAATGCATCTGAGCTCAAAAGGAAACAGAGAGAAAAATCTGTAATAATAGTATTTTCCTTTTATTGCCTAGCAGTTAAAATAACCACCTTCTCTGTTTGGTACCCCATTGCCAGCAGAGCAGTAAAGCTTCTGTGTAACTGCATGCTATAAAATCTAATTGACTGTGGTCCAAACAGTGGATGTGACATGTTACAGACTTGTCTCTTGTCCATTTACTGCAGTGTTTGGGAAATGCTGTAGTGATTTACTGAACAAGTTGCTCTGCTTATTGTCTATGATTTACTCTGCAGTCATGCAGAAAATAGCAGGACTGACAGATTTTAGGAAAAGTTTGTCATCCATTACCCACATGGGTTAGTTAGTGAAATCTTCTGGTTAGTAATAAGCAACATTCACAAGAACGCTATTTTGTTTTTATTCTCGATTTTATTGTCTTATTTTCCAATGCTTCTAAAAATGCTCTTCTTAGTTTTGAATGAAATTTTTATTGGCTCACATAGTGTGTAATTCACATTCTTCATACAAATGCTGAATGCTATCCAGAAGTATTAGATAAGAATTTTAAAAAGCTATATTTAAAACAACCTACTGAGGTATTCAGGAACACAGCAAAAGAATGAATACTGAGAAAAGCAAAAAAAAAAAGACAGCAAATATATAGTGTGCTACAAACGTCAAAAAAATTGTCATTTGCATAGAATTACAGAATTAGATACTACAGGGGAACAAAATAAAATATTATTATTTGAATTTGAGCTAAGCTGCTTTCTCAGACAAGGGCAAGGTTAGTATGACATTACTTTATCACCCAGGTGCAAGGATTAACTGGAGTCTCTATGGGAGCTCTTCTTGAGACTGCAGTTTGTAGCACCCATTTTCAGGAAAGAGATGAGAAAAGCAGTCAAAAGTTGTCAGTGCTTCAAGCTCAATGACCTAAAGAGCCAGCATACTATATCAGATCCAAGGTCTGTCTACAGTGTCATGAATCAGACAGGGATATGCACATGATAGAGCAATATATCGTGATCACCACGATACAGGTTTCCAGCTTCTCGTAAGCAGTGTTTTAAGAAGACAGCAGTGCTCAGGATCCTTACAGAAATGCATCCACTATTTTTCCATAAGAAACAGATTACCAAAGTCACAACCTTGTCCTTTGTTCGTAATAGTAATAGCAATTCACCTTTCAGTTCTCTGAAATGCCATACTCTTTGGGATATACACTGCCCAGGAGACACAACTGTTGCACAAAAGAGTCTCCAACCTCTACAGGAAGGTGAGACCCATATGGGAGAACACTGTGTACTAGCAGCACTCTCTAAAAGGCATGCAGATACCACAATTTAAAAAAAAATATTGTTATATAGATATTAGAATATTCAGCTTTATTACATCTTATATTGTATTACATTAAATACAAATTGAGGGCAAAGCCTGGGGAATTAAAAAAAGCATCAGGGAAAACGCATCATAAGGAAAGAAAAGAAAGACACAGAAACTAAAGCTTGAGCAAAGCTGTAGGAAGACAACAAAGAGCAGGGTAAACTGTGTTGTAGTGAGTCATGAAGTATTAGAAACCCGTGAAGTCTTAAATCTGAAATGAATTAAAATGAGCTTTAATAAGACTAGTTCCAAGAGGTTGTAACAGTTCACAAAATGTTAGCTTAGAACAATATATCTAGGCAGGGAAGAGCTAGACATCTTGGATTACTAGAAACTGATAGCTGTGGAAATTTGAAATGCAAATCCTCAGTTACAAACATTAGGACTGAGACAGCAGTAATGCTGAAAGGGACCCATCAGAACAAGATGACAAAAAAGAAATGAGTCAGCTCTGTGATACACCTCTATGGAGAACATGAAGTTATCGTGCTGGTTATAATTGTTTAAAACTTCATTTTTCTGCCTTGCTTTATGCTGTTTATGAAAAAGTAGTGAATTCAGGTCACATCTAGGGCTGAGGGACATGGCGAATGAGGAACTCTGATTCTTTGCCTTGCATAGCCATTCAAAAATAAAGGAGGCAATCCACACAAGTGAGGCATGAAAGCCAGAGGAAGAAAGATATATCCCTCAGCTGTGATTTCTAACAATGGACCTCTCCCAAATATGCGTCAGAGTCACAATGCCACCCAAATTTTTTTATGAGGCATAAAGTGATGAAACAAGAAAAGAATCTCAGGTAATGTTATTGATGTAAAGGCTAAGATCCCACAGTGGTCAAAATTTATTCAGAAACAGTGCCTGAAGTAAGTGGATTAACTTTAAGTCAGTAAGATTACATAAGCTAAAAAAAAAATTGGAGGAGGTCAAGTCTGAGAAAGACACAAACACATTATTTTTTTTTTAATAGTTTTATTCTAATTTCTACCATTACTTTCTAAAAGGAAAGGAGATATGAACAAGAATGGAAAATAATGACTTAATAATTATCTGAGCTAAATATTTCCAAACTCTATTTCAACATCTTATAGTAAGAAATGCTAATATTGGAAATTATTCTGCGAGGGTGGCATATCCAGGGAAAAAAAAGGAAAAAAAAAAAAAAAAAAAACAGTCCAGGAACAATTTTGATTAAAACTTAAGTACAAGTCAATCTTAGTATGAAAAGTTTAAATTAAGCAGGAATTATTATTTTAATTTATACTCACTGTTTCCCAATTGCCTTTCCAGAAAAAATGCTTTTTTGAAGGACTGAAGGTAAAGGAAGACAGAAAGACCATGTCCTTTACTGGAATGATTTTACTGGAATGATTTCTTTCAAAAATGTTAAGTCATGTTTATGGAAGAAACATAAAAGAGGGCTGAATATGAAAAGTAGGAAAAAATATTAACTTTAAAATGTAATAGTAGCAGCAGTGAAATAAAGGATATTGGAAGTAGTGGGAGTATTTTAGGCAGAACTGAACCATCAGGTGTAGAGTGGTGCATTTGCAAGTGCCTGACACTGAGAAACACAAGCTGAATAAACTCTACAAGAAATATAATATAGATTATTAAAAAAAAGGCAAGAAAAAAAAAAAAGCAGAAAACCAAAAGCTTTCTTTTCTTAAGAAACAAACAAAATTGAGGAAATTGCAAACTACCCCAGACAAAATACTTGAGCAGTAAAAGGGGTTGTAGTCCATCATTAAATTATCTGTTTAAGGCTACTGTCTTAATTGAAAATGTAAATTATTTGCAGCTACCTCTGTCTGCAGCTGTTGATGCCTTACTCATCTCATTGGTAGCCACTGCATATGAAAAAAGAAAAAAAAGAAAAAAAAAACCAAAAAAACACCCCGAAACCAGAAAAGCATGTCGTGTGTGTGTTAAAATTAGATTATGACTGCTTATATTATGTTATGTGATAATTCAGAGCAAACAAAGTGGATTCCAATTGCTGACAAGAACCCCAAGACCTTCTGCACATTTTACTGCTTCTTACTAATGGATCAGTTTTATATGCTGCTTTCTGTTTGTACACCCCTCTCAGTGCTGTTATCCCATGTGAGCAAACCTTATTACCTTTGATTGTGCCATTTAAGGGCCATTTTTTACTTTTCCTTTCTTATGCTTTATATAGGTATACCCACCTAGAGATAGTAATAGTCCCAAATGACCAGAGACTCATGAATAAAATGCAGTTTGTAAATAACTTCTGATAAGTCAAGAACTAATTTTAAACATTACCTGGATAGAGCAATTAGAAATCATATGACAGAGAAGCTGGAATTATACTTCTAAAACTTCCTACCTACCCATAATGGCAGTCACACAAATTGCACATTTTGCCTATTCAGAGGTCATGTTATGTAGAGACAAATTGAAGGGCTGGAAGAACCATTGATTTTCTGGACCAGCCCTACCGTAGTTCACCAATGTCCCTAGCCTGCACCAAAATACACATACATATATTTCTAATTATATAACTTAAATATAACAGGAAATTTGACAATGCATGTCCAGGAAAATCCATCTTTACATATTTTAATTCCTGGACTTAATGTTAATATTTTATTTTATTTTGCTTAAATTATATTAAATTAGACTCACACAGCCAAAGTGTCTTCAGATGATGGAGATCAATTATATTTTCATTTGTATGGTTTTGAAGTAAAACTTTATCCTATTTGGTATGAAAAATATTTTTAAATAAAAGCCCTGTAATTCAGAAGCACAAGAGGTAAATTCACAGGTTCTTGAAGTCAATGTAAAATAACCTGTTGATTTTGCAGGAGGTGGGATTTGGGGTAAAAATGTTAAACTGAAGGACTAATATTTTATCTCTCTTCTCTCAGTTTCAAGTGTCTTGCAGTACTGTATCAATCAAACAACAGTGAGTGCCACCATGTTTGCTGGAGCTTGTCTCTGATCCTATGGTTTTCCATATCAGAAGAATATGATATTGTCCCTCCTCAGACCACATGCCTGTGTGCCACAGGTGATGGAGAAAAGAGAATTACATATGCATAGCTAAACTGTGCATCAGAATACTATTGGGGTATTGTTAGAACAGTCACCAAGACATTGGCCTGCAGAGATCTCCGGGACTTGTCAATGTATGCAAGTCCACTAGAAGTATGTGTGCTAAAACACCAGTCTGAAAGAACGAGGCTATCTGACCTGACAGGACAGTGACCTTGCCCAGAGTTATACCTACCAGAATACTGTATTTTTTCAGTGTTAGCCAGGCTGACAATTTTCTCCCTGCTTCTTTACTTCCTATTTGAAAAATTCCTTTCAGCAAATCAGTCAAAAGGGGCTTAAGAAGGGGACTGACCTCCAACAAATCAATTAGATCTTAAATGAAAGCCCTTTTGTAATCTTTTTTAGAAAAAAAGAAAACTAAATAGAGTTTGCCTTTAATAAAACTACTACAAAGTAATTGTACTGTATAACAAAGGCTATATCAATGACCATAGTTATAGATTTTCTATAACAGCTAAAGTCACAATGATCCATGTGCTTTCACCCAGGTTAGTTATTTCCTATTTTAGAAGAATAAAAAGAATAATTTAAATTTAATTATCCTTTTAAACTGTCATAAAATAGGGATTTAGCCTTCCAAGAAATCATCTTTAAACTCACCCATGAACAGGGTGATAATGCTGCTACAAGATGGGAAATTATTTCAGAATGTGATATCTATTATGGGTTAGTGTGATCAGTAATCAGCACATCAATGTGTAGAGCTTTTGGAATTTGACCTATTTTAGGGACATATGCCTGTGTATTAAATCCCAACCTCCACTACTGGCATTGTCATAGCTGCTGGTTTACTCTGTACCTGGTTCCGTATTTTGAATTCCCAGACTAATTACTTAACAACCTTCAGGATGAACCACTAATAAGTAGTGTGGATAAAGAAGTTGAAATAAAATAAGATCCACTAAAAGTATTTGCTCCAAATCCAAACTAAACTTGTACAGCAGCCCTAAGGTTCAAAGCCTTTGGCTAACTTTGCTTTGAATTATTTTGGTGTTTCAGCTCTTTGAGCTCTGGGGATGAAAGTGTCAAAATACCACTAGTCAGCTTCATCATATGAGATTTTCCATGAAATTCTGCAGACACAGGAGGCTCACAAAGTTTAGGAAAGTTCCAATTAGGACTCCATAGCTTGCCTGTACTCATCCTACAGCACTTGTTATAAGTGAACAACACACACATGCACACGCATATGTGCACACAGACACACACACTCAGACTTCTTAGGTATTTAATGACACCAAAAATGTTCCTTGTCTCAGTTCAACAAGAAATGGAAATTTACACTACCTGGAAGGAAAAAAAATCAGCACCAACACCTGCAGAGCAGTCAATATCTGAAGAAACAGTTAAATGAATCTGGTCTAAAATGCAGTGTGATACATTTCTTTGCTTTTTTTAAGCTCCAGTTTGAGAATGAAAAATGTCCTTGTACTAAAGATTTGTCTAACTAGAATGAAAGTATAAAGTAGCATGAATTTCAAGAACCCTTTTCTAAGGCAAAACCCACAGAACATATGCAGAATGGTTGTCTCAGTCATAAGACATAGTCGAATAAATATAAATACCTGAACAGAGGCCCATTAAATAGCTTACATTGAAACAACCTTTATAATGGTTAAGAATTCACTTGGAAGTAATGAATAATTGCTTGACTTCAGCACAATGACAAAATTTTCAGTAAAGCCAGAATTTAAAATTTAAATTTGTATCTAGTGAGTGTAATTAAAGCCTGTACTTCTCTCACTTTTCCTACCTCAAAATTGGCTTATTCATCTGTAGTTCACTGATACTCTGGCTTCAGTTGTCCCCGCCTCAAGCCAAAACACATGTTCCTGGGTTTTAACCCAACTATTACTAATACTTTTCACATACTAAAACAGCACTGGATTGTTTATAAAAAGGATGATATGAAGTGCCTGCCTGAAATACAGGCGGGTTGCATTTGATGATTACAGAGCTCCCTATCAGTTGCTAGTAGTTAATGAAACAGGTTTTCATCATCCAGAGACAATAAATCATATATTTTATAGTTTTATGTACTTTTCCATGTTTCCAGCACAGTAAGGAGAATAAGACTGATGAAATTATTTTTATCCCATGCTTCCAGAAAGGATGGTCAAGCTTTTAGACTATGTGGGTATGTGCAGATATATTTGTGTTGATAGGTGTAATTTCTGATTTGCTGTTGCTGCTTAGTCCCAGCCTTTCTCTGTGAATGTTCTTCTACCTTGTTTCTCCACCCATAAAACTGAAATAACAATTCCTTACCTAATAAAGCTACCAAAAATATAAATTAGTGTCTGAAATGCATGATGCTATGATTAAAGCTGTATAGAAAGTAGAGGGAAAATGTTTTCACAGTTCTTTCACTGGAAATGGCAGGCAGAAAGTCTACTGGAGAACAAAAAGTTAAACTGAAGTCCTCTGGGCTCTTTATTGCTTTTAGGTATGATCTTAGGGTCCACAAAGGGACCATAGCAGGAGATACCTATATTTTGCAAGATATAAACACTCCTGGCAGTCGGAACAGTGCTTGTGTCTGAAATGCTGTCTTCTGTGCCAGTGAAGATTTATGGGATTGCATATCTGTTTTCAGAGCTATTTCTTCCTCTGAAATTGACTTCTAAACCACCAAGTGTTACGCAAGAGGACTTTTTCCTACATTAGTTTACTAATACACTCCTAAGTACTTCAGTCTGGAATGACTAAGTACTTTAGTCTGGAAGGACTAAGCAAGGAAGCTGGAGGACTTTTTACAATGGAATGTAGTGACAGGACAAGATTAATGTTTTAAACTGAAGGAAGGCAAATTTAGATGCAAGGAAGAAAGTCTTTACTGTGAGGGTGGAGAGGCACTGCAACAGGTTGCTCAAAGAAGTTGCGGATGCCCGAATCCTGGCAGTGTTCAAGCATGTGGCTTTGAGTTACCTGGTCTAGTGTGAGGCATCCCTGCTCATGGCCAGGGGTTTTAAACCAGGTCATCTTTTTTTTTCTTTAGAAACCATTTTATGATTCTGTGAGAGAAAAGGGAACAGTGCTTTAGGGGAGATCTACCTGAGAGTCTTTGCTTCAGATATTCCATATTTTATAACCTGATACATTTAACCTATTTTATGCTGGAGTATGGAGGTTTTTTTCAGGCATTTTTACTTCTTCCCTATTCTAAGCATAAAATGTGACTTCCCCATAAAGACACCCTAATTAGAATTGTCCTAGCAAATTATAAAGCTTTATTTTAGGGCTTCTGCCACTGTTAGTGTTCACAAAGCATTCATAAAAACGTAATTTGAAAACCAAAAAAAATTTATTTTTAAGTAAACTAAAAGCAACAGCTAAAAGAAAACAGTATTATGGAATATTTTCAGCCAGCTCCCACCAACGCCTGTTTACAGATCTGAGTTACACATCTGAATGTTCTGGCAAAATTAAATGGACTGCAGGTAGAATACTTTCATTTCCAGTTACCTAATTAGGAAATGAAATGACATAAAGATATCTACTTTCAAGGGAAATATATTTTATGTACAATATTATAACATACCTAAAAGGAAGAAATAGTGGGATAGTCACCAGTGACCCCCCCCCTCACCCAGCGAACTTCTATGGAATCATGTATGGTCTCAGTCAAAAGCAAGTAATAAGCTGCATATAGCTAAAACTTTTGGCTTTTCATGTATATTTTAATGTAACAGTTGATAGTAACATCTAAAAACATTACTTATTGAAGAATTAGAAATGTTCATCAAAGGAAAGAAGATAGTTATGCACCTCATTGAAGCAAATTGCTGTTTGCTAGTCAATTAGGAGCAGAAGATGAGTCCCAGTAGACAAAAAAAATATTTGTAAAACTATGTAAAGAAAATAACCTCTCTTTTTTTGCTCTGAAATTTGGTGGGAAGCCAGACTGTATCTCCTAGAAGGATGAAACAGAAGCTGCTGCAGAAGATAAAAAAAAAAAAAAAAACATGGTCTGGACCTCTGGAAGATTTGATTGAAAAAATGGATAAAAAAGCTAGAATACTCCACCACAGGAGAAAGTTTGTAGGATAAAGCTGAAACTCTAATACGATTTTAACAAGAGGAAAAACAATTCTGTTTAGAGAGGGAAAGGGAGACCTTTCTGACCTAATCCTACTGAAGTAAACTAAACATAGCTCTTTTTTTTATTTCGTGAACTATTTCTACTATGAACATCTGTGACTGTGCTGTTTCTGACATTTATTTATAATTTATAAATAATTGCCTATGTTTTAACCTGTTTTGAATTAAGTATAATTAAAAAAAAAAAAAAAAGGAAAACCTGGATAAAATGAACTCAGTTCTCAACAAGTTTCATAAGTTTGTAGCAAATTTTATCCAAATGCAAACAAATTAGGTTGCCATGCGATCTTCAAAAGCAGAGTAGAGAGTAGGAAACAGAGGTGTCAGGAGGTTCCCATCTGTCTTCAGGTGATGGCTGGTGGGAGGCTGGAAGGTCTCTAGCAGTCACTAAGATACCAAGATACATGCTTGAATGTTAAAGCTCAATGGGAAAATGTGACAAAACATCAATCCTAAATACTCTAACATCAATACATCTGAGGTTTAAGATGCAGGGTGGATAACAGATACTAAACAATGTCTGACAGTGAGGCAGAAATTAGAACAAATATGTTTTTTCAAGCATATAGCAGCACTGACAGTTTTGTGTGTGTTAATTACAGATTTCAATTAGTTCTTAGCAAAAGAAGACATTGAATTTTCTGTTTTAACACATGGCTTTTAAACTGAAGAATTTTAAGACCAGGAAAAAAAAAAAAAAAGATGAAAAAAAAGATACTGCAGTCAGGAGAATTCAGGAGAAAGATTTCACGGAGAAACTGCATTTGCGGCAGTTCTAGTGCGTGTTTCTTAGCTTGCTTCCCTTCAGATGCAAGAGAGGTACAAAAAGCTTTTTTTTATAGTGTTGACAACCCTGAAGATACAAGAATCATAAATTATGAGATTGACTTAAAAACACTGAGATTTTTTAAAAACATTTGAGTATCTTTATTTGCCTTTTCCTTATGAAGGCATTAAGCTTTACCTGTGCCATACAAACTTCTTGGCAAGAGCAGAGGGCATATTGCTTTGTGAGATGAAATTTGAGCATTTCAAATAAGCACAGGAGCTGGCTTTACACAGAATCCACCAAGCATCATAAGACACATTGTGAAAATTACAGGCACAGCAAACATGGTTTTTAAAGCAGTTGTTTTTCACAAAGACTCCAAGGAATGATGAATTCCCTCCCTCCCTTGATAGTCTGCGCCAGTGGCTAATTGCTTTTGTAAAAATTAGATTTTCTTTCCACTTTTCATCTCAGTTCTTTTCCTAACTTAGCTGCCAGCCAAGGAGGGTCTTGTTATGGCTTCATCACATGAAGTCCCTGAAATATTGAGAACAACTTCTGCTTTGAAGAAAAATACCCCAGACTTTACAAATGTGCTTTGTGGTTTTGTGAGGTTTTCATTTCTGTTTGCCAGACTAGCGTTTCTTGCTGTGTGCAGACCCTGAGGCAGCATTGCCAGTTCTTTTCTCTTGGTGAACCACACAGGTGCAGAGCACAAGTCTGACCACAGAGCGCCCAAAAAGAAGTCATCAAAAGAAATCATCCACATGCATAAGCAACATATGCATCTCTGAAATGCAAGTTTTCTGAGCATTAAGTACAGGACATTATTCAGTATGATTTGCAATATGTATAATAAAAGCAGCTGCAATAATTTCTGTTCCATATAAATGAGTATTTAGCCTAACCTTTCTGGAAAGCAAGATACGCAATCTGCAGAAAACCAAATATTGCTATCCCAGTTTACATGACATTCAGAGATTAACATAAAATGTAAGTTAACCAACCATAAACCAAGTTGCTATCATGCAAATTTGATTTTGAAATTACTTACTAGTATAATCTCTTCCATATGTCCGCAGGATATGGAGGAAGACAGTAGAACAGCCAAAAAATCCTCTATGACTCACCCAAATGATTGTATAAAATAGTTATTCACATTTTTCACTCTGTTCCAACATGCAGGAACAGGTTCAGAAGACTGTCTTGTCTGAAAGCATTAAGGAAGAATGGGGTTGTTTATTATTATTATTATTATTATTATCCCAGACATCTGCTTAAGGATTTAGAAAATACTACAGTGCATTTTGGATTGAACTCTTTTCTATCGCTACTTCCTCAGGACTTCAAATATGCCAATGAAAGACAAATTTATTTGTCAAGAAGGCTGAAGGAACAGCATGAACAGGAACCCAATGAAAGTTTCTTACTAGCACATTATGTTTCATCCAGAACAAAAAATCTGAACACCAAATATTCCTATTTGTTGATTGGAAGGATAACAGTTTTGCAGCTATGGATCCTAAAAAGGCACATGCAGTTCCTAAAACATTTGTGGCATACAATGTAAGATTGATTAATGCAGAGAATAGCGTTTGAGTACAAGTTTTTGTTTTTGAGGGGCTTCTTTTACTAAAAATTCTTCAAATAAGGAGGTCTTAAAAGCTCAAAGACATATTGATGCTTACAAGTCAGAAATATAATGCGTGACCTACAAGACCAACGATACCAAAAATCCCCAACTTTCAGTGCTTATGATAGATTTTAGGAGAAAAGGAAAAACCATGCATATGAGAAAAAAGTTAAATGTGTTTACAATAGCTTTTCCTTCTCTTTTCAGGGGTAGAAATATACTATAGAACTAAGGCAAACATCTTCCAGGGGATTAAACAATAGCTAGCAAAAAAGCAAGCCAATTAAACTAAAATAATACAAACAATCTTGAATGTATAGTTCAGAAAATAATCAGCTAAGTAGAAATATTTTCTAGGATGCATAAATGTAACTACTGCTTTGGTCTCTTTCATCTGGCACATTTGTTATTTGGAACATTGAGATTAAAGGACAAAATTTCTAATACAATTTATAGAGAATAAGCTTGTTGCCTCTGGATGTATTTTAATTAAGTCATAGATATATAGAGCTTATGACCATGACACATTTTTCCTCAAAGCCACAAAAACCAAAGACTTAAAAAGTAAAGGGTTTGAATCCTCTGATCCATTAAAATCAAATGCATTGACATTTGTCATCTCAAATAGCTGACGTCTTATGAAACTGGCTAATTTTTATCTCAGCTACTATACTCAGATTTGTCAGATTCATCAGTCTATTAAACTGTCTGCTTGAGAGATATCTAATACGGGAGAGTTCAGCTCCTGAGCAGGAGTTGGGTGCTCATCAGTGGGCCCCAATGACACCAAGTGTTAAGTATAGCTTAATGAACAAATCATCGAGTAGCAGATGAAGAGAATAGAAAGAAAAGGAACTGGCAACATCACAGTTAAGTATAAACAGATCATTCAGTGTCATGTTTCAGCTTTCTTTCCACAGGCCACCACACGTTCCTCTGTTATTATGAAAACATTATTATGGCAGGTTTAAATTCTGTATGATTTGGCAGTGATGCTGTGTATTTACTATTGTGGCAGTTCATAACACTGTCATTATATGTGCAAACATCTGACAATACAAGAAGGAATTCCAAAATTTGTTTTCCTTCAATGCAGTGACCCATTCAAGCCTTTCAAAAAGTTACTGTTGACTGCATTCTTTGGAGAAATGTACGGTAATTATTTCATGGATAGAAAATAAACTATTATCCTCTTCCTTCAGCTGCTATTTTGGCAATACCTCTCCTTTTTAAAAAGCATACATTAGAAATTAAATTCAGAAAACTTGCCATGTTTAGATCTTACAGGAGGAAAGAACATGCTGATAAACTCTGGATATTTTTATACATTTTAACTCAAAACTGTTAAAAAATCTAATTTTGTGAAACTTTTATTTAACATTCTTGCCTCACAAAATGTAACAGATGAAAAAACAGAGGCTTACATAACATTATGTACTGCTATCTGTCTTTTTTTGCTGTATCTTTTCTAGATTGTGATCAAGCAGCCCATCAGGCTTGCACTTCTGAGATTTGTATTAGCTTCTTGTAATCTTAATAGCTGTCAGGAATTTCTGCACTATTGAGCTGTTTTATTACAAAGGCTAGATGCATCTTCATATGGATAACTTGATTGGGACATAGCAAATTGTGCCACATTTATATTTCATCTTACAGGAGCACTGAAAAAAATTAACTAATTGGGGCATATAATCAGTCTCCCTGTCCTTATTTTTAATGGTTTTATTTTGGACTAGGGACACAATCACTCAGGTAATTGATTATATTTCTCCCTATATAAACAGTCATAATGGCTACATGTACAGGCAAGGTGGATAAGCCTGTACTCTGCAGTGCAGCCCTATGCGGAGCTACCCAAACCTACTTCGAAATTACTGGCATATCTACACCAGATTGGCTTGCTGTGAATTCTTCTCTGCCAGCTAAAGGTATAGACCAGTTCAAGGAAAAGCCTGATGAGGTTGTATTGCAATGTGAAAAGGTTAGGATGACACCACAAAAACGCCACCAGAAATACACTTTGCCATTTCTGTTGTCCTTTCACTCAAAACAGTGCCAAACAAACACGAATGTTACTTAGTGCTCTTGTTTCTAATGGCCTTGAGCTGCCCTGCCTCCTCTCAAGAACTCTTCTTCCAGTGCATTCATCAATTTCTTTCTATTTTGTATTTGGGGTGGTAGTGTCTCTGATGGCATCTTTAGTATTCAGTGTGGTCAGTACTTGTTCTGCCCAAACATAAGTCCTTCTGTTTGGTACAGGCAGGAGCATGTTGTTCATAGTGAAGAAACCTCCAGGTTTCAAGCAGGCAAAAATAGCACAATGTACTTTTTGTAGATATGTCGCTGTTCTCTTTCTGGCCACTGTATTATTGATCACAATTAGGTACCTAGAAAACACCATACATTGCATACTCAAACTTTTTTAGTTCCGTAGCCACTCCATTTTATTGAGCCTGAAATTTGTCTGGAAGGTAAGGTCTGTAGCAGATCTCACTACTTGTGCCCACCCTTCACTGATTATGATTTGGGACTGACTTGAGTCATAAGCAAAGCTGGCAATCACCCTGGACAGTGGAACAGGACAGCAAAATCGTGGCACCTGAGACATGGTGAGGATAGGTTCCCACTCTGGCAGTCAGTTTTGTGCCTAGCCCCTTCTGCTGGTTGCTAGGACCCAGCAGGACCCAATGAGCCCAACTTCAGTACTCCAACAACACATTGACTAGGGAAAGACAGCCAAAACCCTCAGCCCAAAGCCTCTACCCCTACATGGGCAATTATAAGGCAGATCTTGAGGTAGTCTTAGAGGAGGTCTTTCCCCTAGCTCTATAGCTGATGGGGCTATCAGAGGCTGGCAGAGGCACAGAAGGCCACAAACTGGAGCGAGGTGCAGAGGCAGGAAAATAAATATCCCCTAGCAGGGCTGAGCTACTCATTTAATACTTGCACATGGAGTGACAAGGGAATATTGTTTCACAGTGCAACTACAGGCTGGACACAGAGACATGTTTTATAGATCTCTGCTATAAACATGAATCTTATTTAAAAATCCCCAATGACATTATTATTTTACCTCATCCTAAGAGCAACAAAATTGAATTTCATACTCCTGCAATATCTTAGGCTGATCTTGGCTGGTCATAGCTGGATTAACTGATCACAACCAGATTTATCCCACTTAACTTCAAGCACTTCACTATGGCATGTAATTTGAGGGTAGTCTGACCCCGCTAAATTCCCTTCATATCAGTAGAAAGAGAAAAATGGGCTAAAATTACCTTCTGGAAGTAATGCTATCTTTGCTGACTGCAAAGTGAGTTTGACCCCAAATTATTCACCCTCATCTTGTATCTGAAGTTAAGGGGGAATGAATCACTCAAGTTTGATTGAGACTATAGTCCTAAGATCTTAACATTTGTCCAAGCTAGGTGTTTCACTAGTGCTGCATTGAACGAATTCTGGAGTATACTGCATGGGTTGATCCACTGCTGCAAGCTAAGAGAGTTTCATAAAGGTCATGTAATTAATTCTTAGTACCGCAGGAAGATTCACAGAGTGGGTTTCAGTTCATGTATTCCTCCATCTCTTGAGTGCCATCAAACCCGCTTTTAGAAACTTACAGCAATTCTGATGGAAAAATACTTCCTGAAAACATGTTTCTGCCCTTCTACTACCATAGCTCTATTCCCTGGGGAATTTTCTCTTTCTGTATTTTATACTGTATTTGTATTCAGAGCTTTTGCTGAACATCCAGCAGAATGAATATATTCACAATTCCTTTTTGCATCAGTGGAACTCTGAGCAGAAAGTGCTTTTCAGGCTGGTTAGGAAAATCATCACTTCTGTTTGCTATACTGCTTTAGTGTGGGGCATGCAGCTTCTCTTCATCCAAGAGTGGTAATACCCAGAGTAAACAGATGATAAAGAAAAATCACTGGGTTGGAGTAAAGCACAAGATAGAACAAATTACACCAACTGGTTCAAATCCAAGGATTGATTCTATGTATTAATGTAATTCTACACATTTGTTAGTTCTGCAGAGCAAAGTATTAAATAAACCTTGTTTTTCTCACTGCTTCCTAGTACCCCACTTCCCAATATGTACAGCAGGGGTTTGTAATACAAGAGTCAGAACTCTTCAGTATGAAGACAAATATGTACTTTAACTACAAGTTCTGAAGTATATTGTAAATACTAGTTCTGATGTACATATGCTTTTGGCAGGAATATAACCTTCTGATAAGTAAAATATTAACTAAAGAAGAATTCATGATTGTATTCGTTCATGAAAACAAAATTATACCCTGTTTTACTAGCTTGTCCAATCGCTGATAGCAATTTTTGTTTAAGAACACATTGCTCAAAAGATATGAAGAATATGTTTGAAAGCATGTTGTCAATCTTGGATAAACACAACTCATGCCTTGGGGAGAATTTTATTAAAATGGGGGGATAAAGGCGGGGGGGGGTGGGTTGGGGAAATGATTTACCTTGGGTTTCCTTGCCAATTATAAAGGACTGTTTCTAAAAGACTTGCTTTATAGAAGTTGTGAACCTAATGCAGGAAAGGAATGAAGTTCTATAGTCCAGATAATACAGAAGGTCAGGCTAACTGATAAGAAATGTTCTTTATTTATCTATTTAATTAGATTATCGGCTAGTGATCGCCAGTGATCAAATCTAGTTTTGTTCTTTATCTTACAGACAAATCTGCTGGTTTTGGTTAAAAGCTTAAGATGCCACTTAAAGGAAAAACAGCTTCTGTGAATTAACTCTGATGTATTTCTATCTTCTCTGGAGCTTCCAATCCAAATATCACCTTCTTTAGCTCATGTACAATTCCTAGATCTTTTTCATCTTCTAATGATACCAGCTATAGTGGAAAACATCCATCTTTCTGTAAAGTAGATAGATGACTCAGATATTGCAGTTAGAAAATGTACCAATTTTCATGTAACACAAATACAGGACATGATTCTAGTTTAATTTGCAGGGAGCCGATAAATATATTCTCTCCATCTGTAGCCCAGACATAAAATTTAGAAAGATGAAAGCCTGTGGCAAGAAATGAATTCTGAAAATGCTGTGGTTTCGTATCAGAAATGGTATGCAACTTAAGGGAATATGATATAAATAGGAAACAAGCTTGTATACATTATTACTGCTCTGTAATTAAAAATTCATGTGATAGCATGGAAGTGAGACTTTTAGTATATTGGAACAATAAATTTTACAATTTCAGGTATTGATCATTAGAGTCTACCTAGGAAACTGCTTGCTATCTTACAAAATGTGGAAGCAATAAAACCATTCTTGCTATCTTACCTCAAGATAGTCAGAGGGGATCTTGTCAGACTTCAGTTGAAAAGCCATTAACAATGGCAGGCACTTTCTTCTTCACAGTGTTTGTCACAACATATTTACATCTGGAAAGAGATGGATAATGTTCCTTCTGGAGCTATTCAAAGTAATCTGCCAAATTCACTCCAACATAATTCCAAAAACCATATTCAAGTTTTGTCAAAGATAAATTCTGTCTAATAGGAAGCATAATATTTTATCTGCCTATTTAAAGGCCTCTGTTCAGAAAAATTTACAGTTCACTAAAAAAAAAAAAACAAAACAACTCATTAAACACAATCTTCATCTTCCACAATCTCAGATCAATACTACTCAGAAGTCACACAGCAAAAACTTCCTTATTAACACTGTGAGATTTGAGAAAAAAGGTTCTGCAGTGAGAGGTACCTATTTCTATATTAGAAATTGTCATGTTATTAACCTATAGGAGGAAGAAGGCAGGCACATGCTACTTTAAAACTCAGTGTTTTGTTATTAACTGTTAAATATGGGCAATTTTAGTATTTTTCTTTTAAACACATTTATTGTCAAGAACTCCCTATGCATTCTGCCTACACAGCTTTCACAATTTACTGGTAGAATATATTTAGGCTAGTTAATTGAAATGCAGGAAGAGCAAATTGCATGGCTATTTCTGGGATAATATCTATAGCATTTACTTGTGGACATGATCTCTTCAGCCATACAAAAAAATGCTTAAGCTACACGAAGAAAACATTCAAATCTGTATAAACAACTTTGAAGGTCTAACTTCCAATTTTTAAGTAATTCAGTCTCTAGGACTCTAAGTTCTCTGGTGTCACCACTGACTTAGGCTTTTCTGCAGCTATATCGTTTCTACATACAATATTTTCAAAAGATAAAGTATAGTAAACTTTTAAAAATAGGAGGTAACAGACCGGAAAGCAACTTCAGCAAAAAGTTTAGTGCCATCATTTAGCAACTGAGCATTTTGTGTGCGTACCAATTAGGATTATGCAGTTGAAACACAAAAATTAACAGATTATAAATGAAAACAGTTGTAGCAAACATACATGCTATAGATTTTGTATACCATACCCTAACCCTAACCCTGAGTTTTGAAGGCACTTTAGAGGTCATCTGGTCCCCCCATTCTGCTCAAATAGGACCACCTAAAGCTGGTTGCCTAGGACCATGTCCATACGGCTTTTTAATATGTTCAAAGATGGAGAGTTCACAACCTCCCTGAGTAACATGTTGTTGTGGTTTAAGGCGCTCATGCAGTTTTGCTCACTCACTTCCCCCTCTTTCTTCCCCCAGTCCTCGGGGGGGATGAGGAAGAGAATCAAAATAATGCAACTCCCACAGGTTGAGATAAGAACAGTTTAGTAACTAAGGTATACCACAAACCACAACTGCTGCCATCAATAATAATAATGACAAGGCAAATACAAGGAAAGAATACAACAGCTCACCACTTATACGCAGCCTGACTAAGCAATGCACCACCCACCCTTCTGGGTCTCTGCCCTCCATTTTTATATCCTGAGCATGACATGCTGTGGTATGGAATACCTCTTTGGTCAGTTTGGGTCAGGTAACCTGTCTCTCCTTCCTCCCAGCTTCCCCTCCTCTCTGGCAGAGCATGAGACACAGAAAGTCTTTGGACAGTTGTCATGGGTTCAGGAGCAGCAGTCGTCTTTCCCCTTTAAGTAGTAGCTGGTGAGCACTGTGTTTTGGATTTT
>JASSUY010042202.1:0-70224 GCA_032466535.1 Forpus xanthops
TCACCACCCTTACAGTAAAGAATTTCTTCCTCAGGTCCAATCTAAACTTCCCTTGTTTAAGTTTGAACCCGTTACCCTTTGTCCTATCACTACAATCCCTAATGAAGAGTCCCTCCCCAGCATTCCTATAACCCCCTTCAGATAGTGGTAATTCAGATCTATTCTCCAAATGACAGCTACTCTCCAGGTCCCCTTCATGACTCGGGCAACACCTGAAAGAGAGGCCTGGTTTCTGCAAAAGCCTCTGTTACACCTCAGGGGGACATGGCGTTGTCTTACAAAACATATATAATCCAGTGCTGCATGCTTACACAGTTGAGTAGTCAATCAATTAGGAATTAGTTATAAGGTATCTTACAAATAACAGCTAACTACATTTGCTGTGCATGAACATTAAACATAGTAAAAGTTTTAGTCTTTGCCTCTGGCTCTTACAGGTAACGATCCCATTATAAAACAACTTCCCACTGCAAAAAATGCCTCTGTCAGCTTGTACCAGAATGAGATTCTGCTGTTGCTGTGCTTCAGCTGCACAGAGACCTTCACAGTAAAACACTGGGGAAGAGACCTCTGAGGACAGAATATTCTTCCAAGACACTGCTGAAACCTAGAACAGATGAGGGCTGTGATATTTCTTGCCCATTGTTACCAGGTTAAACTTTCACCTGCAGAACTCACTGCTTCCATGTGCCCAACCTGTGATAAGATAGAAATGAAATCATTCTGACAGCTACAAAAGGTCAGTTGTAGAAACAACATATTTGCTTTAGCTCAGTACCTTACTTACAGCATCTGTTTTTCATTGCTGTATTAGTGTATCCATAAAGAAAAAAACAGATTCCTCATTGCAGCAGAACACTGACAATACGGAGGAACACAATGCTAAGCCCAAAAGTCCCCATCTTGCCACAGCACTTGTGAAACAAAACCCTGCAGCTGCAGGAACAGAACCTGGAGATGATTTTACAGAACTGTTGAGGATGCATTCAGAACATCTGAAATAGAGGGAAGGGCAAGCCTAAGATGACTTTTCAAGTGCTGTTTGTAAGCATTTGCAAGTAAATGAAACCTTACAGTAGTGCTGTGGATGGTACAATCAGGAACTGAACACATGGCACATTTTGGTACTAGCTTTTCACTTACAGAAAACCTGGCCTCTACTCTACTTGTAAGACACACACTATGTCAAGACTTACTGGGGTTTGCCATGCTTCATGTAGGCAAGGCAGTCACTGTGATGTGTTTAGGTGCAGCCTCCCTACTGATCTTACCAGCACAGATGAAACGTGCCAGGGGAAGGCAGTCTGAAAAAGAATTAAGATCTGTCAGCAACCAGCTGTTACTCCAAACACATGGCTGACTTCTCAGTATCAGGATTTTTCTCCCCCACATAGCAACAAACATAAATTATTTGGCTCATTCCCAAAATAACCATTTCTTATGTCAACCAAACTGCACACATCAATGCAATAAAGATTTTCTGTTATTCTTACACTTACATTTATGAGAATACTTACACACATTTCACAAATGGGAAATCTTTGTAAAGTTACATGGATTTTATGACCAAATTAGGAAAGGTTACTAACTTCCAAAATGGAAAAGCCATCAGCAAGCTAGGCTTGTGGTCCCAAATGTGCAGGCCTTTGAGAGGTGATGCAGATGTCTTTCCCACAGAAATACGACTGTATATTAAAAAAGACAAAACCACCATGATGAACAGTTCACGGTCATGCTGCAGCTCCAGCACATGGCAATGAATCAAAATATTTTCAGCTATACTAAGTTTGGAGGATATTCCAATTGCCCTCATTACCACTGACCTTTTACTAACACTGTGTACACTGAACTCAGCTGCGGTTCAATAATCCCCTGCCACACAAATCTGCTGTTCCAAAGCCAAAGAACATTTGAGGTACCTGACATAACAAAAAGATAACCAATGGCACATGTATTCTTTCCAGGCATGGTTTATTGAAAACACACCAAATTGTTATCCTACATACCTGGTTTCTAACAAGCATTCTACTTGTCTGCATTATGGAAAGATCCTATAATAATAATACATTCTGTCACGGTAACATTTGTTCTATGAAAAGCATAATCCACCTTTTTTATTTTTCCTCTCCATACTTGTAAAATCAAACCATTCTAAGTTTCAGTTTATAGTACAGTGTAAATACAATGCAAAATCCCACCAGTCTAAACTACAGAGAGAATGTTGAGCAGTATTACAGAAAACACATTGTTGATTTTTTTTTATTCTCCTACCATGAAAATTTTAAGGCACATGATAGTTACAAACACATTAGCTACTAATTACCAGTAAGCTTCTTAGTCTAGTTACTTTGTTTTTCTGAACAGTAAGAACCAGATTGGCAGGCCTTGAAGTATCTGCACTATTTTCTTCCTCACCTTGGACTTCAGAACATCCTACCCTGATGTAAAACTTAAGACAGAAAAAAAAGGTTTGTAATAGCTTCCCCTTAAATGCACTAGATTAGTTACTGTACCAATAAACCAGAGAATTTCTCTGTTAAAGAAAAGGAAACACCAGATTTCAGGGGTATCAAAACAAAGAAATTTTGCAAGGAACTACGCCTATATAAACACCTTCAAAACCTGTGAGAGCATGATTCCATCCCAGCACAAAACTGCTGGCTGAAGTCATTGGCACACTGGTTGTCACTGAGCAGACAGTTGCAGAGCAGCAAAAGCTTTAACCACTCCAATGCTTGGCTTCCGCAGCTTTGCTTACTCACAGGGTTTAATGTGCACCTCTTACAGGCAGCTGAGCCCACGTGCTCAACTTTAAGGCAAGCAACAAGGTAACTCACCACCTTCAACCTCATGGAACTGCTCAAGGAGTGAAAACTGCTTTGCCAGCACAAAGCTTGCATGCTAGAAAGCACTACTGAAAACTACTACTCGGAGCTGTCAAGAACTCACCAATCTGCTGTTACAAACATGCCACCCCCTGATGTGTCACAGTGAGGCAGTTCCCAGTCCCCAAGTCAGTCCCTTTTGTGATGTTTTGGCAACAGAGACAAGATTTGCTTTCCTGACACAAACATTCAGAATCGGTATGTCTGAGTGCACAAGGGTAGAACTAGCACAGGCAGGTTAATTTTGCCCAGAAGACACAGAAGATCAGGACCTGTGGCTGCCCAAGCTGATCTCTAGGGAGCATTTCAAGCTGGCAACACATCTTGAGTTGTCAAGTTACACTGATGTTTGCTAAATTGCTACTTAACTCCAAGACAGAAACAAAATGTCCTTAAGCCTTCCCTTTCCTCTTCTCTCCCCCTGCGGTTCTGCAGACAGACCGACCAACCTGGGAAGCAGTAAGCACAAGTACAATTGCTCACGCACTCAACAACCAAAACTGATGCTTCTCCAGGGGACTCTTGAGACACAGTGTTTCTTTTTTTAAACCCCCACAGCTCAGTGAGGATGCTGGGAGATGTGCAAACCTTCCTGGGAAGGAAGTTCTGCAGTAGTTACACACCATCAGGAGTTTCCCTCTCCCCTGTGTTATCTCAGCCCTCAACTGGGCCACGTCAAATATCCTCCTCCTATTTTTCAGGAGGCTTTCAACACCACCGCTTCCTTTCACAGCCATCCCTCCCACCAGAATTTCTGCAGGTAGAAATCTCTTCTTCCCCAGCCCTTTGCAGGCAGGTTTCCTCCAGTTTTCACAGTGGATCCAACAGGAAAAAAAAGGAGGTCACATACCTGAGCCCTAAAAAGCACTGCCTGCCTTTTAGCAGGATACACTAGACCCTACTGCAGCTTTAGTCACACACACTGCCACTTTCCCTTCTTTACATACAGTCCCTGCTGCCAAAATACAACAATTACAAGTTCATCCACCCAGAACATCCCAGCTCTAAGTCAAACACTTGCACCAACAAGGGGAGAGGTAAGGGCAGGGGTGGGCACACAACCCACCAGCGAGCTTGTGGCATTATATCAATATCATTAAATCACCAGCCCTGCTTCAAAGTATCTTGCTCTGGACTTCGGCTGATGGGCTGGTAAGACAAGGTGATAGTTTCACATGCAAATCACCCCCCAATCCATTTTCCTTCCTCAACATCCAAACAACGGTTTGTTGAGAAGAAAAAAAGCACAGTAATGTCAATGATGGGTTATTGCTACATACTGGGCCATCAGTTGTTTTTGTAAGGCATGGGAAGGACAGGGATAAGATGTGTGATTCCTGGGGGAAGTCTTGGCCCATGGACTCAGTATTTGTCTTCAACGTCCTTTGCTTTTCTGCAACAACAAGCCATGTTGTCAGCTCATAACCATGCTGGCTGCCATGAACACTTAACCCCAGGAAAACAGTTTGCTACGGTGACTCTGGGCAGCCCATCTAATGTGACAGGGAGCTTTGCCCGTCACAGGACGCGCGGTGTAAATACAGAATGGATTTTCGGGGGGAAGTGGGGTAGTGTCTGAATTTGCCTCTCAAATACTCCTCAGTGTTTTCAGCCCACTAATGACAGATTCCAATCCAGATTTTGAGTGTTCCTGCAGTGCCCCACTGAGAGCCATGTGATACCTGGGATAGGAGGTCATGGACATAATTGGCCCCAGTCTCTCCACTTCCCCTTTTCCTGCAATTTTCTCTATTAACCTCTTGCTGGCTTTGAAGTAGCTGTACAATAACTAAATCACAAAGTCTTAGCAGAGACTCCTTTCAGCAGTCAGGTCTTTATTTTAAGTGAACTTTTGCTCAGACTCCTTTGGTAAATATATGGTTTGAAGTAGATCAGGGACAGACTGACAGCACGGCCCTTCTCTTACACTGTTCTAGTCAGCTACAAAGCAGGTTCCATTGCTAATTACTGAACGTTTTTAAAAAAATCCTTTCATATACAAAAAGAATACACCAAGTACATAACCAAAAGTGATATAAAACTCTTCTGTGTAGCTTGGTTAAAAGGGTCTCCGCGTATTGGCAGAACAAGTATGAAAAGAGCACCATTGATATAATATACAGTCAGACTACTTATCTGGTTTCACTGCCACACTTCATGTTTACACAGAGACACTGCCCTGACACAGATCATTTCAGATGTATCTTTTGCTTCCCTTGATCTGCTGAGCATCTTTGGCCCAATAGGACTCTCCTGCAGCTGAAAAAAACCAAATCTTTGCTACCTTAATTTGCTCCAAGCAACTTCACCTTCCCAGGATCCAGAAGTGACCACTGCAACGTACCTGGAAGATGAGGGTCAAAAAGGGAGGGTGTGAAGGAGCACACACATCATCCAAATCACTGACAGCTTCTGGCATCAGTCTTTTTCCCTGAATCAACAAATGCTTCCCTCTCCTGCAAACTACTTTACATGGTTTTGTTAACCTATCCTCTGCACAACAATATATATATAGATATATAGATTTTTTTAATTTATATATATATGTATCCATGTCAAATTTTTAATATACTCAAGAAGATACAAAGCTCTTGGTACTTGCTTTTTTTTTTTTTTTTTTTTTTTAGTTTTTAAATGTTTTTTTTTTTATAAAAATTTTAGCTGTTTACTATTACAGTCTATCTGGGGGGAGATGAGGTTGTTGGGTATTTCCCCTTTTTAATTACAAAGGAAACGGTAGGCACTGAAAACCGCAAGTGATGTTTGCTAGATTCAAAACTGTGCTTTCCAGTCACACCGTTTTTTAGGAGCTTGGTTAAAACTAAATGTGGCAATCACAGAACAGTTGCGACCAAATAAAATCAGCAAAAGTCTTCTAATGCCATTAGTGAGACATTTGCTTCCTATTCTCATCTGCTGCCCTCCCTTGACCAATGCCTGGAGAAAATCAGTGATCTGAAGTCATTTAGTTCATGGTGTTACCAGATACCATACATGCAGAATATGTTCTCATGAGGGGAAAATTCCCCCTCACGCAAAGCAGGCCTTGGCATCTTTTAGGAGAACCATTGCACATGGGTGGTTTTCACATTAAATGAAATATAAAATGTCAAAACAAAACCAAAGGGACACAGAAATAATGATGATATAAAAAAACGCCAAACCAGTTCCCTTTGTGGCATTCTTCATCAGGATCTATAGCCCAAAGCAATCATGGATCCAATAGTGACAAATTTACTATCAAATATAAGTGACAGACCCATCTAAAATGTATAGTGTGTTCAAAACGAGACACCCTTCCACCATGTTAACAGCTATGGCAAAAGAAACTGTTAATCATCATCAATGCAATATTGGTACATTTAAAATGTAAAACCTCCTTACTGCAACCTTTGAGACTATGAAAATAAAAAGCCAGCCAACTCCATTCTCAGCAGAGATTTCTGAACCAGGGACACTGAAACCTTCAATAAACTGCTTTTCAATATGTGGAAATAAAAAGAGCCATTACAGAATTCAAAAGGCAGAAGTATTGTACACCAGATTACAATGATAATATAGCACTGTGAATGATATAGCTTACTCTAAAAGCAGATTATACAGCTTGCATCAGTTTTGCTGTCCACTCTCCAGTTCATTTGACCAGCGTTTAATAGTTTTTGTTCTGCATTTTCTCCCTTTATCGAAATCCAATGAACCCATTCAACACTCCTGCACTTTCTGTGGAAATAATAACAGAAAACCTAAACATTCTTCCAAAAGCTTTTAAAAATGTTAGCTTCACAGTTCAAAAGAAATCCCCCGAAACAAAAACCAAAACAATGACCCTCAAACCAGAAAAGTGCTATTATCTTCATGGCTACACCTACAATATTATTTCAGTCTCTCCTTCACTTGAGAAGCTGTCTTCTTTGCTGCCACATGACCTTCACTTCTCATACTTGGCACCATCTACACTAAGTCACGTAAGAACGCAGCCCATGAGATGAAAGCTTGGGTTCTCTTTTCTTGCTCACTTTCTCCTTGCAGGAGTGGGAGGCAGGGGGAGGTGGTGGCTGTTTCAGGTGGGAATGTAACTGAGTTAAAAGGCAAATTGTCTCGCTGTAAGGCATGGTGCTCCGGGGTTGGCAATGTTGTCAAGTCATTGTGTTTTCTCCCCACATCCTCCCAGAACCTGCAGCCTGGTCAGTGATGCAGCGTCCTCCAAATCTGAATGGCAGTGGTGACTGATGAGATCCTCTGTGTCAATTCAATGTTTGTTTCTCCCCTCAATTAAAAGAAAAAACGTGGTTGGACTTTAGCCCTGCAAAATAAAGTCAAAACTGATTAAAACCAGCAAGTAACATGACCTTGGTGATCTCCTGTGGTAGGACAGCAACCAGAAATGCCAACCTATCCCCAATACATGGGCTCCTTAAAGGGTGTGACTGGGAAAAAATGAGCACAGAGTCTGTACCCCACCTGTAAGCCTTCACTGCTCAGAGGATTGCAGGAGTGAAGTACACAGGCACTACTCACATACACTTATCTCTGCTCTTTGGCTGAGCCAACCAGGCTGCCTATGCAGTACTGACTAGCTATGGGAGTCCAACAGTGCCCAGTCTGCTCCATGGCTATGTAAGAGTACCTGGAAATGCTGAAAGACTGCTCTGGGCAGGTGCTTCCAACCCAGAGCACAAACAATCTGTAAACACTTCACAATTAACTAGACTCTTAGAAGAAAGAAGGGGGTGGTGGAAAATCCACCACTATGACCCAAAATCACAGAGGAGTTTTCTCTCCCACTAATGCAAATGATGTCCATGTAGAATTTATGGGGGTGGATGATGCTACATGTTTTGGAATTTGGGCCTTTGGAGGCCTATTGTCTACTCTGATGGGAAAGCTGCCCAGTGCCTTCCTGACAGTCACTAAGATTTTCCTTCAGCCATAGCCAGGGGCACAAGACCTGCTGTTCCAAGCATAGCATCACATCTGATGGAGTGCCAGAAGGTATAACTGGGGTAGAGGGCTGTCTAGCAAGATGGCAGGAGACAGATTAGCAGCGGCAGGAGTGAAGAAAGGCCAGGGACAGTACTGAGGAACTTGGCAGGTGGCAAAGTCAGAGAACAAGAAAAAAACAAAAAGGCACCTTTCTTTAGTGACAGGAAAAATAAAACACAGAATTGTGAAGTGGGAGTTGTGGGTCATTGTTTATTGTGTGATCAAAATCATCTCTCCTTGCAAAGTAACTCGTGTAGAGCCAGCAGCTTTCCTGCAGTTGGGCAGGGCTGCACAATTCATGGGAGCCTCGGGGGACATCCATAAATAGTCAAGGATATGCTTTTCCTTAAGTTTCAGGCTAATCCTTGTAATGAGCACAGAGGGAAAAAAAACATAGTTGGAAGCAGAACACAGTATTAAAAAATTCATTCCCTTGGCCTAACACCAGAAATTGTTCACATTTCAGCTGACAACCAATCATTCACAATATTAATTTTCTGCCTGGTTATTTGACAGGTTATTTTTTAATGAAACAGTGGCGTTTGATTGCATTTCATTAAAGATACACTGAATAATACAAACACCGCTTTTTTTAACTGCATTTTCAACTGTCTGAAAGGACCCAGTTAGCAGTTAGCCTTGAGCTTCCACAGCGATACAGATCATGCACGAGACAAGTTAATCACTACCACCAACTACCATTAAAAAGACCTACCATGCATGCAAATTAGACCCAGGAGTCAACAGGCTGGGGTTTAATGTCACGGGCATCCACCAGATTCACCGAAGCCCTGTTACTCCTGTTAAAGTTTTTCCTATTTGTGTCATTCTGCAGCACAGGGTGAGGAGTTAAAGGCAAAACAGAGCGGATTAATCAAAACAAAACCACCAAACAAGTCAGCTTGTAAAGAAGTACAAGGGAAAATTAGTGGTAAAGGAAGAAACAAGATCAGCGAAGGCACAATATTGACAAAAGCATCTGCAACAGCCAAAAGGCTGCACCTCCCTGCCATTGGTATCCACAGTTCTTGGTCTCCCTTGAGCCTCAGAAACACAGTTACCCAACAGCTCACAAGCCAGAGGACCTCACAGACACATTTCTGTTTCACAGCACAGGGAAAAGGTTAAGTAGCAGCTACTCAGTTCCACCCAGACAACAGCATGGCAGCACATACCTCTGATGTGTCCACAGGCTCAATTCAGGTTACCCTCTGGCCTTACAACCAGGAAAGTTAATATAGGCAGACTGATGCAGCAGGACACCTTTGTAATTCATAATCTAGAGAAATATTTTTCTCCAAATCACATCTTTATTTCCCTTGTCGCTAATAACAGCGTTTTTTCCTTTCGATTTACTGAAGTTTGTTTTCACTCAACATGAATCACTTGGATTTTCTGATATTATCGGCAACATGCTGAAGGTTATTAAGGACAGCCTTCTACAGACTAACAATAGTGTTTCCTACTACTGACTCTTGCTTTCAACGAATCTTCCTCTTTCTTCTTGAGATTACTTCCCCAGAGGAAAACACAAGCTTGTTTCAAGGCCAGGGAGAACTGATGCCCATGGCATTAATAATCTCTCTTTAAAGGTCTACTGAGAAGCTATAGCAATGAAACAGAAATTACACAGAGCCTACTAAGCCACAATTGCACACAACCCACAAAACAGAGCTTTGTGAACTAAGATTCTTTTAATTAGAAAGTTGCCCAAGTTTGTTTTAGAAGGCCACACACAATTATGCATGTGTGTCTCTCTCTCTCCATCTCCTTTGCCTGTGCCCATCAGGACTGTGAATGAGTGAAGAAACACTACTGTTCATCACCCTGCTGTACACAGACAGACACCCAAGATCACACCTACTTCTCTTGGTGAAAACAACGAAGCACTGTGACAATGTGAAGTGACTATTCTCAGAACAAAGTCTGAGCACAGTTACACACTTTAGGACTAGGGAATGCTGTCTGGACAAGGGTGACAGAACAAACACTTTCTATTTTTACAACCTCACCCATTTACAAGAATACAGTGATTGTCTGCATTTGCTCCCACACTGGAAAGCAGAGTTTTGGTTTTGTTTCTAGTTAGCCAAGGGTTGAGTTACAAAATAAACCCCAAAGCCCCTTTACAGCCCCCTGGTGAGTAACTACCCTGCATTTCTTACTGAGGACACCAGGCTTTCTTTCTCTTAGAGGCACTAACTAGCATTCAGCAGTAAGAGGAAGCTCACTTTTAAAGGTTCTTTCTCTGAGGCATCTCCTGTGTTATCACTGGTCTTGTATTTGCGCTCCTTGTCCCGGTGATCGATGGTGGAGTACCCATCTGAGGAGAAATAACATGACAGGCATGAAGCACAAATAAGAGCAGAAACATAGCTGACGCAAGCAGAATTCTTCAGCAAAGAAGCAGGAAAATAAACCATCACAACCCAAAGACGCCGGCAGCCTGCTTTTCACATGAGCTCCAGCTCTAAAGTTGCATTTTTACCAGCTAAAAACAAAACAGAAAAGCCCTTTTTTTTTTATAGCACTGCCAGATGCTGACATTCATTAGCAAGCAGCCTTGTTTTCATCCCAGCCTGCTGCACTTTTTAGTGTGCCCAAGGAAAGAAGCAAGTTGTCATCTCTATGCCCTGTGGCTAATGAGCTCCAAATTCAGCCCAAATCTTGTGCTCCTTACTTAGGAGCCTGATTAATTGGCTGTGCTCATTCTCTGAATGCTCTGCAGCATGTTCCCACTCTTCCTGAGCCTGACCACTACTAGCAGGACATGACAATAATTTAGAAGAGTCCCCTTCAGAGCCCTGAGAAAAAGGGCCTGTCAGTTGGAAGAAATGTTGATGCAAACCCTGCTGTGCTTGGACTGTCTTTCATTACAAGGCAGCATCTGTTGGTGCTTTTTCTCCTGATAACTAAGAAACAATCTGAAAGCATGAGGAACACAAGGAAGAAAAGTGTGATGGTGTTTTTATAAAGCAATGGCTCTAATTATTTCAGAACCTTTGTTTTGAATCATTGTCAGCCAATACAGAGCTTTATTTTCCTGATACACAACATCTCCCTTATTATCAGCGATAAACAGATCCCCTTGAGCTCTGCTTTGACAGCTTTGTAATCTGAAGTAAATGACACTCAAATTTGTAGCTTCCTGTAGGCTTTTGTCTTCCCCTATATAACTGAGGGATCATTAATGTTTTCATGTCCTGACAAACTGGGTTCTTAGAACACCACAAAAAGGTTTTACATAAACTCAAAATGCTCCTCTTGGTTTATTTCTTGCCTACAAAAGATCATTAACAAAAAGTAAGTTACATTTTTTGTGGGTTTCCCATGGCAGAGGCACTGTTTGCACACATGATGCACACAGCCAGACCAACTGGGACCAAACACAGCTGCAGAGCAGGGCTCTACCTAAAAGATGCTTATGCTGGCTACAGCCAGGTTAGTTTTAAAAGGGCTGTAGCTTCCCTATGCACCTCATGAATCCATGTGCACACGTGCCTGCAGCAAGTACCAAGTAGTATCTATTTTTGTATGTATGGATACTAACAGATTATTTAACCATGCTGCCTGAAAATAATTGAAATATTTTACAGTTGCACATGTAGTATATAGATCTTGAAGCATGAAAATAATCGCTACATAGAGCTTTACTAACAATTACTTGCTGACAATGAAGACGCCTAACATTCTTGGCTATTCCTTTCAAACAAAAAAAGAGAAAACCCAAAGGCCACCAGCTGCAGTCAGCTACCCAGCCAGTGGTTGTGGAGGAATGCATGACCATTAGTTCTCTTTCAAATGACAGACATGCTAATAAGTCATATCCTAATCTACAGATTCACCATTTATTTATGACAAAATAGTTCCCACATACATATTTAAATGATGGAAACATGCTGACTCCCCAGAGAAATCAAGCTTACCATAACTGAATGGTAGCTTTTGACAACATACTCCCAATGATGTAAAAGATCACTTTTTTGCCTTTTTGCAGTACAATCATCATGGGAGATCCACAAACAATTTAAATGAATTGCCACGATACAAAGGAAACCTTTAATCTCCTCCCAGAAAGCAATAACTACTAAGCAAAGCCTGGCACTTGTGATATTTCCTAAGGAGCAAGGTCAGAAATAAGAATTGTAATCACAAAAAATTAAAAGCAAAGCACATCTTTAATGCCAAAAAAAAAAATTACACACACACCCCCACACACTTAGGCAGGACAGCAGCAACAGAAAGATCAAGCACAGTGACAGTACAACAGTCACCGTAACAGCAAAGAATGGTCAAAAAATCTGCTCCTCATATCTAAGTTCCAAGATATTTCATAATTCACACTGTCAGCCCACTCTTGTGTGGTCTGCATGCCAACAGTGCCACACACATCAGCACTAATGGATTATGTGTTTCTAAAACCCACACGCTGTGCTGTGACTGTCAAGATAAGCATCAGTGGAGATGGCAAGTTCATGATTTGACCTAATAAAATGACAAATATCTTCAAGGAGGCTGCATCAGAGAAGTAATACTTCAATGCCCCAAGGACCACAGCTCTCCAAAGAAATTAGAAAATACTTCTCCTATGTTTCAGATTCATTCTAAGAACTTATTGGAATTAACTCTGTTTCAGTTGCATAAATGATACCTTAGAGCATTATCCTGAGTTAATACAACTGAATGCATAAACAAAAGTCATATTAGTCAACAGAGGCACACCCCATTCTTGGCTTCTTTATTCCTCTTTCTCAACTTTCTGCTTGTTGTCTTCTGTACTGCTTCACTATCTCCCTTTCACTCTGCAGCAACATTTTTGTGTCATCATGAATTACAAGATTTGAATGCCTGCTCAGTGTTAGTCCATCTGTGCCCTCACACAGCTCTCAATTTATAGAGATCAGACCTCTGGCCCCATCTAAAAGGAGGAGGAGGAGAAAGGAAAAGGTACACCTGAAGATGGGCATGTAGGACAGCAGCATCTGAACTACGTGTCTGGTCTGAACAATTTTCAGCTGCCAGATGCTCTTGTTTGACTGTAGGTTAACCGAGGCACAGAACTCTCAGATTTGCATACAGCCTCGAGATCATAGTTCTGCTGCATCTATAGACAGCCCAGGGTCACAGCCACCCCTCTGGCAGCACCCTGACAATAAGCATTGATGATTTTCAGATTACTTGGTGCAAAGTCCCTTCTTGGGAGCTGATAAAGTCTGGCAGACCTACTCTGTCTCTACACTAGGCTGTCTAGTGCATCCCACAGCAACTCACAATACATGTTTTCTTCCACCTTTCAGGAGTGGAAAAATAACTAAACCTCCAGAACAGAGAACCACAATGAAATTAAAATCAGAAAATATAGTCTAGAGCAGCTCCTCATGTAAGTATACCCATGAGACAAAACCCATGGCTTTTAGAGGAGCCTGAAGTTGTTATTCCAGTTCCTTGGAATTAATAGGATAGTCCCTTCTCAGTTGACCTGTGGAACAGCACAAAGTTATAGTCCTATTGGAGTTAAAAGACACTCGAGCGGCGGTGGTCAGGAAAACTTGCCAGATTTCATCTTCTAATAGTGATAAAACAACGGGAGAACAGAACAGCCCAGAGAATCTGCCTGATGTTGTACACACACTGTTAATTTGCATTTCATCTTGTACTCAGAGCTGTACTAGTAACTCCTGAAAGCATAAGGCAGCAATTAATACTGAACTGATAAACCACCAGCACTGCCCAAACTGCAGCACCTGTGAGCACACAGCTATCCTGCCAGGCAATCTTCTCACAAGTTATTTTCTTCCATTGTGAGAACAAACATTTCAGTGTTCCCTTAGGCAAAACTCATACGGACAGTTGATTCATGGCAGGTGGCATCTCATTCTTCTAAGAATACAAAAGGTAACAGATACCTCTCATTTTAACTTCAGAACATGCCTGGCTTTCAAGCTTGATTCTAACTCGCTATTTTTTCAGCTACCATCACAATAGCAGGATATTAAAAGGTTTTGTTTGGAGGCATTAATACAGGTATTCAAATAAAAATATTGTCAGCTGGAAGAAGTAAAGCAAATTCTCAGGAGACCACACAAGCCCTTTACCTACCTCAGTAAATAAAAAAACCCCTACCTGTACCGGTCTTAAACTACAGAGCTTATCAATCTCAAAGCACTTCAGTGACAGTAGGTGGCTGTTCTATGTCTACAGGAAAAGCCAGGCTTGGCTAGATGCAGCTAAACGAAAAGTGGAGCCAGGAATATCATACGCACTAACTTTTTTCTGGCATTATCTACAGAAAACAAAGGTAGAATGGATTTAAACACAAGCAGCACAATGAAGTAGATTTTCAATTCTTCTTTCCTTCTGAATCCCCAGGCTTCTAGATCTGTAATCCAGCCACCTCAAGGGCCAGAGACTAGAACAAAAGCTAGGTCAGCACATCTCAATATATGCTTAAAGTAATGGAGAAATTGGTGTGTCTGCTCTACAGGTATTTAAGAGAAAAAAAAAATGGGGGAGGGGGAAGATGACAACCAAGCTTTTGTAAGGTAATGTCCTGCTTTTAAATGTCAGCTTTATCCATCTGAAATAATATCTCCTAGAGAAATAGTTGAACTTTCCTGTGAGTGACAGTGTGCTCAATCGAAACAGACAGAGCTTGATCGGTGGCTGAATTCACCTGGGCCAAGTTCATCCATAGGTATCATATCACGACTCCCAGTCTTCTCGTTATCTATAAAATGGAAACAGTGAAACGACTTGAGTCACATTTGCTTTTCTCAAAACCTGGTAGTTTTACATTAGTTACAGGATCAGAAAGGTCCATAAAGTACTGATTGCAGAGACTATTATAAAAAACCCCACCAAACTACTGAACAGTTACCCATTCAGAAATTTTTATTTAAGCTCTCCAGAGAGCTCATGTAATCCCTCTATTTTCTGCTTTGGCACTGTAATATAGAACTCCCTCTCTCCAAGCAATAACAGAAACTGCAGTTCTCCTTTGGACTACCTTCCACCATTAACAGCCTCTCTCTGGTCTCTCCAGAATAGAAGAAAATGAAAATACATAAGGGCACAGCTTCACACTGGACACAACTCAATCTGGCAGCCTGCTGAGCTGACAGAAAGCTAACCCAAAAAGAAAACAAGAAGTTTACTGTCAGATCAGCAAACGGACCCGAGACATCCTCTGTCTGCATCATCTGCCAGATTTGATCAAAGGAAAGTAAAGTGGAAACAGGCAAGGGAGTGTGGGGCTGTGTTTTCTGCAGTAACCTGCAGTTAGACCATATAAAATGCAATATGGCAAGTTTTGCTGAAGTAGTCTAAAGATTTCTGAGAGGAAATTTTGAGATCTGAGCATTAGAAACTAGAAGCAGACTCAGATAAAAAGCAATCATAGTAAAATCAAAGCTGGAGCTACACCAGTGCTGGCATGGCTGTGTGAGGGCTCATAGAAAAGCACAGACAGGACAGGTTTAGCTGGAGTTTGGATAAACCCTTCTCCAATGAAAAACCTGCCCAGGAGAGGAAGAAGCACCACCAAAATAGACATGTTTGTTTAGAAATGAGAAGACTCCAGTACTAGGCAGGGGTAAGGCCAAGGCCACTGCCTGGCTGAGATTTATTAATATAAAACATTGGCAAACAAGGCTGTTCTCCCCTTTAAAGTGCCAACTCATGTTCATCCCAAATTCTCCCAGGAAGATTTAACTGGTTTTGTTGCATACAGATTGAGAAAACATCGGTAGTGTGTATCTCACAAGTGAAGGAATACTACCCATATTCAGCTGAACAGGACCACATGCTTTGGGGCAGTGGACACATTCCTACTCCCTCAACACCACAACACAGATGTGGCAAATCCAGGAAAGAAGCAAAGTACAACACAAAAAGTGATGAAGAGCAGAACTGACCTTGACTTTTATCCACCAGAGGCAAAGTGCTGTCATCATAGCCAGACCTGCCTGTAGTAGTACCTTTGGAACCCTTTGGTGTTGCAGAAACAGACTGAGAGACAAAAATCACATAAATATGAAACTGCTACTCAGGGAACTGAACAAGAAAAAACAAACAAACCAAAAGTATGGAGAGAGATTATGGAATGCTGCTGAGCATATGGCACTGGAGTATTTTTTATTTTCATATAGATTTGTTGGTGATTTTTTTTTATCTAAATGGCCACCCATTGTTGACCTCTAAAAGGAGTAAAACCTTTTCACAAGGGAAGATCAGGAGGCTGCTTGTCAAGAACATGTGGATGCCCTAGGCTGCTACATGGAATGTTTCAAATGAAACAACTAAGACAAGACACACTAATTCTTCCTCCAGTAAAGCATGGGCATTTGGTCTATACGAGGTGACAAACTTCCAAAACCTATAGCTGCATTTCACAGACCACTGAAAAGCATACCCAGCAAGTATATGCATGATGCTGTGACTGAATCATAGAATGACAGGACGGTTAGAGTTGGGAAGGACCATATAACCATCTAGTTCCAACCCCCCTGCACAGATATTTCACAAAATAGAATAGAATACACTGTTCTATCACCTAGAAGAACAGAACCAAAGCCCACAATCTATGGGACTGTAATATTAGACTAAGTTATGACATATTCCACACAGGCATTTCCATAAAGAAATCTATGACCCAGCACCTTTACCTGGAAATGTGATTTATTCCATCCATCCTTCTGCAGTGCATTTCGTAGCTCTTTATAGCTCCAGATCATCTGAAGAATGTGAGACGCTGCTTTTGTTTCTCTAGGAGACTGGCTGATTTGCAAGATAAAATTAGAGCTTAAGTATCAAGCAGTGTAAGACTATTCACATGTTGACCTCTTTGCATCAAAACAACATCCAGGAAATACCTAGTATTCCATACAGCTATTCCCTGAACCTCTAAGCTGTAAGATATATGTGAAATCATTCAGTGACTTCTTCATACGTACAGGTATTTGCTGACAAAAAAAGAAAAATAAACCCAAAAGCCGTAAATTGTGTGGATTTCTGGGTTTTCTGTGTACTGCTGGGCAAGCACTGAGGCCGGGGTGACCTTCTGTCCTGTAACTGCCATTAACAAGAAACAGACAGATCCATCCTGCCTGGATTTATTTAGGAAAAGCCCAATCAAACAAAACCCCTCACTTCATTGAGAAACAAAACCAGGAAGTTCAAGGCCACTTCTCAAACCTTCACTCCAACTTACATATATTCCTCACAATTCATTGAAGCAGCTTCATGATTTAATCTGCTTTACGAAGCAATCTGAGTCAGCAAAAAGCTATTTTTAAAGAGAAAATTAAATTTTATCCATTCTTTGCTAAGTCAGTACACAAGCGGACTCAATAAAGTACAGGGCTCGATTCTTGGTGGACTCTCACATTTCACAGCACTGCAACCCAAAGTCTTCAGCTACTCTCCCAAAAGCTTGCTGAAAACTATCTATAAAGTCTAATGTCCAAACCATCTATAATGTCTGTTTGAACTATACGGAACAAACTTTTCTCTAAAGCAGCCAGAAGAGTTTTCAATGGAACTGCAGAGTGAAAATTTGTCACTTCATATTACCACCAGCACCCGTCAGCCAGAACAATTGCTGCACATCAGTAGCCATTTTACTTAAAAGAAACAGGTTTCATCACTGGCATTCCAAAAATGGAATGCTGCCACAGGAAGAAGGCCCCCCACAGTAAAAATAAAGATCCTGGTTTCAACCACAGACCTCTGCTAAATGCATACTTAGTACTACAATGTATCTGATGAGGACCCAGCATGTCTTAACACAACTGAAGTGACTACTCAATTTACTTTTCAATCAAGTAAAACTATTAAAGGTGCTGCCTGTTTCTACTGCGTATATATTAACTACTCTGAAATTAAAGCCTCTGAAAGGTTAGAGTGCCTGAACACTTTTGCAAAGCAAAAGCTGCTGTTCATAGTGACATTTTATTGTTTGCTGAGAGCTCTTACACATTTCGCTTTCAACTGTCACTTACCTTGACTTGCTGATAGCTACCAGCTTCTGAATGCCCTGCGTCTGGATCAGAGACCTTGCATTTTCTGAGCTGTCAGTAATGATTTCATGGATGGTATTCAACACTGCAACCACTGTATCCTCTTCCAGGTTCTTTGCAGATCTCTGCTGCCTGCTGGGCAAATTTCTTACCAGCTCACCCATGGCATAACTACCTAGATAAGGGGATGAGATACCATTAGTCAGCCCTAATAATCCTTTCAGCTTCCCATCCTGAATGATTAAACTCAAGGTGTCTGACATGTCAAAAAACTTCATAATGCACACATTTTGAACCTCAAGACTGTAACTCAACAGTGTATTTACCATACATTATTTCAAGGTGACTGAGAGTCAATACCCAAGAAAAAAAGGCTTCATCATGAATGTTAAAAGGTATTTGGGGGAAGAAAGAAAGAAATTGAGAATATTACAGCTAGCATCTATCATACTTTGCAATGCCTGAGGCAAAAAGCATCCAGTAGCTGCTGCTAATGCCACACAGTCATACTAATATACGAACATGGGTTATTCAACTTAGTCTTGTAATAGGCCTTCTGGGGCAAGGTGTGCAGCCATGCATTTATTAACCTTCCCCCAACAAAGGTAGGAGTACTTCCTCCTGGGTGCAGTTAGCCTTCTGAGTGCATAGTACTGGAGAAAAAACAGGAGTCCAGAATTTATCACTCCCAGGTGTCTGTCTGTACCATTTGCCTAGCTACACCTCTGAACTATTAAAGAAAGGACCTGATGTATCAACGTGGAATCCCACCTTGCTATTTGTCAGTATCAACTTTGATGATGGCCCTAAACATGTGACCAATATTTCCTGGCCTGACAAGGTTGCGGTTTAAACAAATATATCAGTTAAATATAGAGGCATCCAGAGGAAAACAACTTACACCTGGATCTTTCCAGATTCCTGCTCATGGGCAGGCGAATGCTTATTTACTCCCTTGGATAGGAGCTAGTGAGCACTGCTGCAGAAGTAACTTGAAGAAGAGCAAGTTGTTTGGTGTCCAGCTTCTATAAAGATCTACCAAGGAGGAAGCAAGAAAAAAGGGACAACTTGTCCCCAGGTTTAGGGGACAAGACTCCCATTCTAATCTAAACAGCAGGCCTAAAGACTGTTAACTACCATGTGCAACTCAGAGCACATGTGCCATGTCAGTCAGAGCTAAGGAAGAGACAAGATACCTCTTAACCCACTGAGCCCTCTGCACATGCCCCCCTCTCCTGCAAACATCTACCTCTGTGTTTACTCTCAAGTTAGCTACTTCCCTCCAACCCCACCTTGTTTGAATGGGCAGGGATTACATTCTGAGATGACAGTTCTCCACTTGGTGGCTACAGAGTAACCTTAGATAATGTGCATGTAAACTCCATACAAAATGAACCCCAGCACAAGTGACAGAAAATGTGACGTATTTCAAGGGTATCCAAGATCCCAGCCTGGTTAGAAAAGGTCAGAAGATACCTATAAGATCTTTATTGCGACGGTCCATGGAAAGGTTTCTCAGGGCAATGGACACAGCCCTCACAACCTTGTCAGAGTCGGACTGGAGAAGCTCCACAAGCACTGGTAAGCCTCTCTCCTTCCGCACTGTTGCACGGATGTATGTTGACCACTGATTAGAACACACAAGGGAAAAGAAACAACACAAAGTACTGTGAGTTCATACACCTGACCTTTCCTTGCCCCAGGCATTTATTTCACTGTTGTGTTTTTTTTTTTTTTCCCTGCAAAGACTAGTTAGGTTGTGTGATGCATCACTTAACCCATCACTCAAGCTCACCGAGCACCAAGGAAGAAAGGATGTAGAAGTTCTTCCTACAGTGTAGCAAGCTGCTGGGAAAAGAGGACAGAAATAGAAGGAGCATTATCTGCCAGCATCTGTTCTGTACACACCTCAGTGTGAGAACACATCCCTCTGTACTAGGAAAAATGAGGTCACTTGGAGGGAACAATAAAGCATCCAAAGCATCTGTTATCTTCTCCCACCTCCAAGTTCATGCTTTTCTTCTGTTTCCTAATTGATTTTAAAATAAACTGTATTCAACATAGCTGTAAAACCACCCCGCTAATCCTCAGGCTGCCACGTGGTTCTCAAAGCGATCAGACATACCTATGAGAGAACTGCCTCATTAGTACTGGGGATGCTTCAGACAGAATCTTAGAGGACACTTTGGAGTGCAGTTTCCTGAGCAGTCTGACAATCCAATGAATTAAGTATTCAGGACACTTAATCATCTAACAACACACTTTTCTGAATGGATGAAGCAATGGTTAAGTGGTTTAAGCAGTAAAACCTGCCCACAGTTAAATCATCACGAGCTTAGTGATGCTTCCATTATATAAACACCACCTGTCCAGAAGATGAAAAATATCTTAAGTGGGCAAACAAGATGGAAAAAATTTCTCTGAAGTGCCCACCTCCTTCCTTTTAAAGATGTAAACACACAAAACAACAGCACACTTATAACAGGACATAGCTTTGTTCTTTACCTACACAGCAGAAACAAGAGACTGAAGAGAAGACTGCACTCACCGTCCAGTTGCCAGCACTGAGATTCTGCAAAGCCCCTGCTGCAGCTTCCAGAGTGTTGAAGTTCTGACTTTCAGTGAGGATTGAGAGGTACAGCCGGACCACATCTGGCTGGTACAGCAATTCAAAGCCTACAGGTGAGGGAAGAAAATAGAAGCAAGGGAAGCAGAGAAGGCAATGTGTGAATAAACATGTAACATATCTTCATTTAATCATGGAAGAGAACAGGTGAAAGAAATCTACACCACAGAAGGAAGGGCCTCCGCCATATCCAGGGCATCCTATACACAGCTGCTGAAAATGGTGCACACA
Source organism: Forpus xanthops (assembly GCA_032466535.1). NCBI lineage: Eukaryota > Metazoa > Chordata > Aves > Psittaciformes > Psittacidae > Forpus > Forpus xanthops. The sequence goes on from JASSUY010042202.1 coordinate 20,742, forward strand.
GGAACTCATGCCCAGGGCATTCACCTGTGCAGAAGGTACCTTTGTCTCCAGGTTAGTAATTTTTTTCCCCCAAGTCTGCACTATTTTCCAAATTATGTGCTACACAGTGCCCTGCAGGCTGAGCCTGAACATGCAATAACAAGATGACAAGAGACAACTGTTGTCAGCCACTATTCTTTCTTTGCATCTCTAGACTGTGTTCCAAATTCACCTTGCACTCTTGTTGGCATTCAAATCTATCTCAGTACCTTACAGACACAAACAGGCCTAACGAGACCAAACTACACAGCTGCATCAGACACTCTCTGCACACGGAGATGACAAAAGAAAGATGGAAGATTATCAAACTGACTAGAAGCCACAGTTGGTAGAGACAGGGAGAAATGCTGACTCCGGTTAAAGTATCAGGTAAAGAGACACACCAGCACTATACCATACTGTGAGACAGCAAGAGACACATTAACTAAATATCCCCATAAACGCTCTATCAGCTTTGCAGTTTAAGCACAACAGGAATGAGAACTATTCACAGCTCTGCCATGGATTTCCTTTCATGGTGCTGAGTAATTGACAGTACCATCCATGTCTTGACTTCCTCATCCATAGGATTAGGATTTATCCATCGACCCACATTAAAAAGGGGGTCCTCAGGCAACAACTCCATTCCAAGTCATTGCATGTTTTGAAGCATTTTTTGGAAGATTATCTTTCTTCTCTATGTGAAAGACAGGGAACCTATCAACACAGATCACCTCCTCTTTCTGGTAGTTTCCCTTCAAAATCACCCATATCTTACATACATACTTTCCAGCACATATCACAGATTATGGTATGTCAGGTATCTCAGATCAAGCCTAGGAGCAAGAAGACTGGGCAATGTTATTCTGGCCAGTGGATAACCCATTGATTATTTTTAGCATGTTGCTAAAGGTTTTCTGAAATTAAATCCTTACATTTCAAAACTACTAGTACTGCTGTGGGGCTACGTGAGTCAAGATATCAGAACTTTAAACCTTCTACAACACTATCCATAAATACAGGCCATGTTAAGCCCCTGGATATATAGGGCTTTTTATCCCATTGAAAGCAAGAAAGCACACTTAATTAGTCAAGGCTTTCTTTGTTCCACACCAGAAAACTGATCTATGCATGAGGATCCATGAGCTCCCATGTGCTGGCTCCTACTTTCCTGCTCAGCTTTTCACATGCCTCCCAGCATGCTTGCATTCTTCTCCAAGGACTGGATAGTCAACCTGCTCTGTGTCTGTGACTGGTCTTAATGCCACCACTTGCTGCTCGCTACATGACACCCTGAAGATATGCGCAAGCCAGGACAGATCGCAATCCCCAAAGGCATCCTGACAATCCATACCACTTACTTTCCTCTTCTCCAATGTCCTCTCCTTGCATTGGGATCATTGCCCTTTATATTGAATGCTGAGAAAAACTGCAGTTACTTAATACATGAAGCATGAACAGTTGTATAGCTTTTCGCCATTCCTATAATAAGTTTGTGATTATCTGACTCCAATATGTCCTTCATATCACCTTTTTCCTCTGCCACTTCACAAGGTGAATTGGCAATCTAAGAATCCTCAAGAAAAAAACGCTGATAAGCAGGCAATATTCCTTTCCTGAACCTAGTCCTTAAAAAAATTTCTTAGGATAGCTAACTGGAATTCTGGCACTGTGTTATCTTTTAAGAAAGCTTTGCTGAAATATAAATCAGATCAGCAAAAGAGTTAAGGCATATTCATTAACGGATAATATTCATACAGAACATTTACTACTGCTGTACTGGAGCTCAGACTTGCTTGTGGTTGAACAGCATGTAACTGTTCAGCCAGTCTTCTCTGACAGCTTTGTTTTAAAGTGCCTAGTTATAAGTTTGGCACATTTGGGAACAGCCCCGGATGTTCACCCTCTCCTGTTATTTAAGTGCTGTCTACAATGTGCCCTTTCTATCAGATAAATTCCCTTTTTCACTGGACACTATTCCTTCTTTGCACCACCTCACAGTGCATGAATACTGAGATGCAACACCTTCTCACCTCTGCTTACCTCCTGTGGACAGAGCTGCATTCCAGTCACGAACCTCCTACCTGCTTTTTGTCATTACTTCTCTTCATGCATGAAAGCCTCTTCTTTTCCTACTAACTAATGTAAGAGCATCTCAAAAAATGTCTTCACCTTCTCTCTTCAGTAATGCACAGCATTTCCTCTACCCATTATCAGTACATTCCTGCTTTGGAGCTAACCCCTTGGCCAGTTTGGTGAATGATTCCCACTGCATTCCATACATCCCCACTTCCCAAATACATTTATGCCCCTGACCTGTTAGCAACTGCTTTAAGCGGATTTAGCTAGTGCTAACATGAAACTCCTTCTTCCCTTGGGTCTCTCCTGATCCCCTCAACTGCTGCAAGCTTCCAGTACTGCAGCACTTCTATGTCAGCCTGGTTATGCCAGAGAAAGGCAAGCAGGAGTTGCTAAAACAGAGTATTATGAGTGGCCTGCATGGATGGCTGCTCATTAGCAGAGATGAGAACCTAATAGTGAGAAAGTTACTGCTGCACTGGAGGGTTTTTCCCTTACTGACAGCAAGCTGACACTTTTCATAAGCATTATAGTCCCTTAAAAAGAAACAAACAAGTTTTGTATTTCTCCATCTGCCTCCTGTCCTAATGAATCCAGCTCTGCTATTTATAGGATGCAATTTGTCTGAATTATTATAAGTTTCCTTCCAGTGCTGCGTGGAAGCCTCACACACTTTTCCATGCAGCACTTGAAGCACGTTCCTGGGAGGCACAGCTGGTCTCACCTCCATTAAGCACCTGCTTCTCTTCAAAACTGATTTCCTTAATTTCCAGATCATCTTAATTATTTTTGCAGGTAATGCTACTTTTGTGCAGTATACGGGTAACTGCTTAAACCCATTTTTTTAAATAGAAATGAGAGAAGAGGATCATTAGTGATGGGTAACACATCAAACAAAAGACATCCATTATTTTTCTTCAAAAAGCTATTTTAATTATAGCTCAGATTCAGCACTGCTGTTAAAAAGATAATTTCTCCTGGAATAAATGAGACTTTTCCATCAGTTACGGATTTGTGCTGAGTTGCAATTCACACTGTTTTCTCCTGGAAAAGCATGGGGATAAGTCATTTATTGCAAAAAGCAAAGTAAAGAAGTTCATCATATTCACTTTTGCCTTTCAGATAAACAGAAAACCCTTCAGACACTGATGTCATTGTAAAAATCACGTATTTTACTGCATCTACATATTCACCCCCCCCAGCTAATGACGTGAATGTGTATAACAAATGAAGAGGTTCCACATTAGACTCATCTTCCTGAAAAAAAGGAAGATGAGCTTCTCTGCAGCAGAGTTGCTCAAACTTGGCAAATGGATTAGTTCTGCGTGAAGTTCATGCTACCAGGGGGTGCCAAGTGGATTATCCTTTATCTGCCCAAAGAACAGTGACAGCACAGACAGCAATTTCAATCCTGAAAACACCTGAGGAATTAACTGGGACTGATCAGGCACCTTGATTCATCCACCTTAGTTCCCGTGCTAAGAATGATGCAGCAGTTCCTGGATTACCTCCTCCACAAACCTATTTGCTTTCATCTAGGCAATGCCAATTCTGTGCCTATACTTAGCTGCACTCTGGCAGTAACACAAAATAGTGCACCAGGTGCCTATCTCTGATACCCCAGCTTAATCCTAAACTCAGACAACTCTTTGGAGCAAGGCTGCCAGATCTATTCCCCTTCACCATCCAACCCACTTATGATTTATTCTCCCCCTGCAGGCATAAGAAATTATACACACGTGGATGCTGGTCAGATGAGAGTTCTACTGCTGTAACAGAAATGTGCTGCTTCATTTTTTATCCACATAAAAAGTATGGGTAGCTGTTTAAAGCGGCAAATTTCATACAAAGCTGGAAAGACACTGGCAACACTGCAGGAAAAAATAAAAATTCCTACTCCTAGGAACAAAAAAAAAAAGATTACTGACATGAACTCTGAGAGCTCCTCATCCATGCAGCGTCCACAGGCATCTTTACATCAGTGCCTTGATTAAGACCACTTTTAAGGCAATCTCCCACTTAATGCGCTTTGGTTCAAAACAGAGAAGCTGCAGCACCATCTGGACTCCCTCTGGGGTGACACTAAACCAAAAGATGCAGTCCAGGACCACAATGAAGGTGTGCTGACCAAGAATGCAAGCTGAAGGGCTGATCTGCTTGCCCTGAGCTGCATCCTCTGCGCCGGGCAATTTGGAGTGCAGGATGCGACAGCCGCCGGCAGATGGAGCGAGAGGAGCCGAAACTGTAGCTTCTCAGCAAGGTCATCTACTAACAGACTTTGCAGGATAAGCAAACAGCCCCTGAGCAAGGAGGAGCCAAAAGTAAAAACAAAGGTAAAAAAGAAGAAAACCAAAAAGTAAAGGCTCATGTCAGTAAAAGAAATGAACAATTTGATTCCGCAAGAAAGAAAAAAGCTCCACAGATCTTGGCCTCCTACCCTCTGCCAACAGCAAGCTGGTAACTTCATTACAGCCTGTGTAGTTCATTGTTTTAACAATTGTTCAAATTAAACTGTTATAAACCAGAGTTAAGAATTACTTAATACAGGAATGTTTTCAGAACATGTAAGCAAGAAACCAGTGCTGCAGATCAACCCTCCTCTTCCAGGAACTCCTCTCCCTGCAGTATGGATTTACAGAAGATTCCAAGAAAAAAAACCATAGAAGGCTGGGGGGAGGCAACTGGTTACTTTTATGAAAACAGTAATCAAATCCTTAAAAAACCTGGCCCATCAGCTTCATTCCATCTGTATGCTGTGCTGCAGCACCCATGCACACAGCTGCTTGAATGCCAACATAAACTTGCAAGATTCCTCTAATTGAAAGGCTTAACAGTAGCAAAACCGCAGCCAGCTCCAGCAGAGCCAAAGGCTTGGAATAACTGATGGAGAATGCAGCTCGATGCAGATACATTTAGAATACTGAATGTCATACCACAGAGGCATAGCAAACTTCTGCAACAAATGAAGAAGAAGTAAGAGATGGAAAGTTCTGAGTAGTCCCTATAGCTTTCACTTCAAGGTACAGCACAAGTCAGGACAGGTTCTACACTTACTGCAGAAATTCAATCATGAATGCAGCATCCACCTCTGTGTAGGAGCTCTGAAGACAAACAGACCAGCCTTTGAATACTATTGAAAAGAACAACCAGAATAATATGAGACACACGAGACTCAAATCAGGCTTGAGGGAATGTTTAAGAGGAGTTTTTCTATTTAGAAAATGAACACCACAATGTGCGACCTTTCCAACTAATCTACAAAGTCACACACAAGTTCTAAAATTACATAAACTCTTCCCAGTTTACCATGTACTCCCACAGTGAAAGCAGCAATGGCATGCTAGTTAAAAAGGGGAGCAAGCAATCCCCCACCCCAAAGGGTGTAACAGGACTGTTAGCAGCACTACCAAGTGCAGAGGTATGCAGAAAACCAACACAGGTTGCTGAGCTGACTGCAAGGAAGAGAGAAAGGCAGTGAGGAAAAGAAATGGGAAGGCAAGGCAGTGCAGGAGAAATAAGGATGCCTGAGAAAACAAACCCTTTTTTGCTATTTCTATTATTCTTTACATTTCCCAAGCTCCACAAGTTGTCAAAGTAACTTCTCTAACAGCAAGTGCTTTGAAAAAGGTCGGTTATATTCCACTTCATATTCAAAGAATACACAATTCAACAAAGAGATGGTTCAATTAAATAAAACCCATTCTGACCTTGTCCGAGTTCCAGCACTTCTGTTTTCTGTGAGCAGACATTTTAAAGCTAATACAGCCTTCCCTTTCCAAAGGACCTGCAAGCAGCGTTTCTCCCAAGGGTATCTGACACCCTGCCCAATAACAAAGTCTATTTTTCAAGCATATGTAGCTAAGTCTCTTAGCAACTGCAGATGTTCAGTTAACAACCTTCTCTCCTCTGGCACTAATCAGCAGCAAAGGCACTGGAGGACCAATTCTTAATAAGGATCTGAAAGCTGCTGCTAACTAGAGTGCTATCCAAGCTACTAGTTCAAAAGGGGAATGTGCTGTTACTGAAGGGCAGGGCATACCTAGCAGCCAGGCTGATGCAGGAGAAAAGAGAGTTGCTAAAGGTTTCCACCAAAAGGCAGAGGAGGCATCTGGGTGAACTGCAGCACATTTAAGCATTTGTAGGTGACCTTCAGCAATGGTTTATGCTCGGTTTTGAGAAACACCATTGTTATAAGCAACAATGCCTTGGACCCAAATTTGACCTAATCCCTTTGGCTGAATGTTTAAAATGGATGGCTCATGTAAATAGCTTTCCTTACCCTAGTCCTAGAAGACTTGCATCTGACCTTGGAGACACCAAGAACAGTACATAAAATGTTAATACTTGCTCTCTTGCTAGTTTCTCTGATCCAAAGTTATTTTTCTTTACATCACAGTGATAATTGAATACATTTTCTTTTACAGGAACAGGACAATTATATTATTGCAAAAGTAAAGTCTGTTTTGAAATGCAATTTGTATCTAAGAATCAAACATTAAGTAACATTTTCCCCCCCTCTCACAAAACACACACTGGAGTCTCTGCTTTGTGACCTACATATAAAGCATGATCTGTTTGGAAGTACAGGCTCCCCTTTTCCCATAACCAGCTCACCACAGTGTTTGCAAGCTCCCAGTATGCTGCCCAGGCCCTGCATCCCCACTGCAAAATCTCAGGATGGGATTTGGTTCCAAATCTTGGCTCACGCACACAAGTGAATAGCAGACTAATTGGCATCAAAGTTCTGCCAGCTCTGCAGGGTTTCACGGTGTGACACTGTTGACACTGCTACAGTACAAGGCTCCTACATGGCTCGTAGCACAGGCACACCTGAGACTAAGCTAGGGGTACTCTCTTGCCTTACCATGAGAAATCAGGAGAAATCCTGTCCTTGGTAATCTTAGGGGTTGCTACTTACCCTTCTCTGTATTTTAAGACAAAAGACAGATGAGGTTTAGCAGGTTTGTGATCTTGCTGATGGTGGATCAATATGACAGGAGAGGAGCAATACAGATGCTCCTAGGATAATCTTGCCTGCTGCCTCCAGGGAAGTGTCTTCCTGAAGCTTTCAGGTAGGACTCATGCCTCTTAACAGCCAAAAGGACATCGGGCACCGTGATGATATGCATTGCACTAGGGACTTCTTAAACAGACATTAGTCTGGTCCTTGCACACAGGATCAATACTAAGCATGTCACTGATCATGTTGTTTCCCTGCTGTCTGCTATGTAACAGAAATACTAGAACAACAGCAGACAAGGCAAATCGTCTATGCTTATTTGGTTAGATCTCAGTGTTGCTACTGCTACTACTGACCATGTCTGCTCCTGTCTCTGTGAGAGCCCAGAATTACATGACTGACTTGTTTTCCTTCTCTTCCCTGAAAGGACCAGATGGTAGCGCTTGGTGACTGATCACATACCCTGAGGGGTGTCTCCTTGTTCATGGCACCTATCAGCTCTATTTTGCCATCCTTCTTTTTCAGCCACAGACAGCAACAGCAAGGACTGCACAATCCACACTAGAAATCAGAACACTGTGCCCCTCTGGCTTCTGGCATTTGTGCCAGTTACACCAGTAAAAGATGTGGAAGCCCAAGAAAGTGTGAACTAAGGGCCCTCAGAGCTGCAAGCACAAGCCAAGAACATATGCAGACACCACAGTAATTCAAGCCCATAGTACAGCTCTGAAAAGATGCAGTAACAGAGTGATACTACATAAAGTCTCACTTGATACAAGAGGCATGAAAAAATAGACCTCTCTTCTTACTGCAGAAAGCTTTTAAATGGAAGAGTCTCTAGGTTGGAACTTCCTTCCTCTCTGCCTTGGTAGGGCTTGAATTCACTGCTTTTGGGCCATAATGCAAGCCTTCTCCATTTAGCTGAGCTTTCTCAAAGGAACAAAAGAAATAGAGAAACAGCTGGGAAAGCTAATGAGGATTAGGAACTTGAAGAAAATTAATACTTTTTCACATTATATAAACAAATGTGTTTTCTTAACTGTACATTCATATATACATAACAGAACACGTGTCTTTTCAGGGACTTTTTCTTAAACTAAAAGAATCAAAATCAGGTTAAAAAAACCCTCTATATCCAGCTCAGTAAAACATGCTACTGCTTTTCTGATGACAGCTGCCATCTGATGCAGCTGAACACGTCTGAGATCTGGGACATAATCTTTGCAGTGCCATTACTTGTGCAGAGGCTTCATTGTCCAGGCCAACCATCAGAAGGCTTACTGCATCAAATATGTTTATTAAAGAGGGATACACTGAGTGATTCCCTGAAGGAAAGTCCATCAAAAAATAATAAAAAAAAAATATCACACCACAGCTATGTTTAGTCATAAAACACATTGTGTTGCTGTTAGTATCTTATCAACAAGTTCAAGAGCCTCATAACACAGAAATGTCTCAGAACTAGAGTCATCACAGCAAGATCAACAGCACTGTTAAGGGACTCCTTTCCTTGACTTGTGGCTGCCTGGACCTACCATTTTCTTTCCTCTGGTCTTTGGTGTGTGTTTAACTAAAGACCATGTGCTCCAAATTGCCTTTCTTGGCCTCAAGCCCCTGTAAAACTCAGCTTTGCAGTTCCAGATGCCAATCAGCTGCTCTGACTCAAGGAAGCTAACGAGCTTTTAGCTTCCTCCCAGCTCAGTCGTAGAAACCTGTCTGCAGAGAAAAGCCTACTGCAAAAGGAGCCATGGCTCCACATCCCACTTTAGTAAATTTATTTTATTAAAGATTCTGACATGATTCAGAACGGTTTAGATGGTGAACAGCTTTACAAAGCTTACTGCCAAAAAGCTCCAGCAAGTAGGGAAGCACAGAAAAGGGAGAAAAACTCCACTGTTGCAGGCAGCTGCACAGCAACATGAAAAATCCTACATGGTAGTACTTATTTACTTGAAATATACACATTAAGTATCACTAAGAATGAAGCTGCGCCAGAAAGGTGGAAAAAGCACAGAAAACTCTTCCTTGTAAGTATCTTCTTTCCTGTCTCCAAGGGAGGCTCTATGAAATTCACTGGATCATGAGGCTGGGCATGGTCCCACTAAATGCCCTCCCTACTTTTACATGACCTGTATGTGACACAGTAGGCCAGTAAATCAAAGCTCATGAGGGGCTGTGGAGTGAAACAGAGGCCACAGTGCTATACAGAGCAAATCTGTAAGGTCCAGCATGAGGTGGGACTCCACTGTCTGACTGGGGAGTGCTATACATGCCCACTTGTGTGGTGGTACTGCAGAGCTGGCAGCCAGAAGGCAGCAGCCAGTGGTCCTGACAGCCTGGCTGGTGCTGGGGTGTGACTGCAGCAAGTGGCCACTGCTTTGCCTGGAAGCAGCAGCCATGCTCCTCCAGACCTCCATGGATGCAATTTCTTTCCACAAGGCCTGTGGTGAGTCAGGGCATGAGGCACCTAGAGCCTATGTGTGATAACCCCTTCTCTGCCTTTACATGCTGGGATGCTGGCACTGAATCCTAACCAGCAAGGCAATCCCAAATGCTCCATCACTTGGGAATTTACAGAAACAGAACTGCTTTGTCAGGTGTGGCACTATGGGGGTTTCCACTGACTGAGCTTCAAAACACTGCCCTGCTGCTGAGGGACTTTCTTCTTTGGTTTGAAAACTCGCACACTCCTGACAAGCATTTGGATGTATCAGCTGTGGGCACTGCTTAAGAGCTGTGATAGACAAGGATCGACAGACAGTATTTCCACTTGGGCTGGCACCTGTCAGGTTCTCCCCTTCGCAGCCTGAGTTTTATCTTCAGTGCCAAGGGAAAAACAACTTCAAAAGAAAAACCAAATCCTTCAGAGCTCAGGCATGCTGAACTACGCTTGGAAGCCAATTTGAAAGCTTCTGTCTGGGTTACTCAAGCTTCACCAAGTCTACTTTATACTTCCACTTCTCATCATAATTTTTACATAAAGTCTTATAAATGGTCATAAGCCATTACCCAGGTATTTGGTTATTCATATCAATGCAGTTGCTTGTTAGAGGCTGTCTGCTTAAGGCAATGAAGGCAGAACTCCACAGCTTGAATTCCTCAAATAAGAAGAATAAATCTGCCTATTCTCCAGTGGATCTACCCTCACTGAAACATCAAACACTTCCCACTAGGAAGGAAACATCTGGATATAAACAACTAACCTTTTTTGGAGAAAGGTTATCAGAACCCAAGCTGAGAAGCTAGCAGGTCCATTCTCAGCCTAGAGAAATGAAAGATCAGTGATTCCCAATCACCAGGACTGATAATGGAAGCCTGCTTGGTTCATTACAAGCACAGTTCTGCAGTCTTGCCTTTATAAGCATTTTGTAAGTGCCATATGGAAACACTCCTTCATGTTATTAAATAATTTATTATACGCCAACCCAAACACTTCCTCCAATCCTGTTTGTGTCCTGAAATTGCTAATCAGTTCCTGCTACAGCTTCCAAAGTCAAAAGTGGGTTTCAATTCCTCTTGCTATTTCATGAAAGCTGCCACACACACCCAAAGGCAGCCCAGTGCCTCTAATCTGCCTCAATTACAGTCACGATGCTGCTGTCAGGCAATTTAAGTATCTCCCAAGCACCCAAGAAAAAGAATATGATATATTCAATGTCAAATAAATGTCAAGCCAGAGCAGCAGCAGCATGAAGAGAAGGTTTTCTTCAACTTCTCTAACAAAAAATAGACATGGCAGCCCAGGTTTTCAAGGTACAGTATTTGGGTACTTAATTTTCATGGATTTCAGCATAAGACAGAAACCTTAATGCCTTGAAGAACAAAGATTTTCCACCCATCCTCAAAGCACTGTATTCAGGCAGGGACAGACGGTGAGAGGCAAGAGAAGATATTGCTGCTCCTCCTGCATTTGAACTGGAATGTACTGGGATGTACCACCTCAAAGGCCCATTGGAGTGAAGGGGTACTTCCTCTTTCTCTTATTAGAAAACAAGGAAAGTTTCTTCTAGACGTAAACATATCTGCTGTTTGATGCGCTGCCTGAATAGCTGATAATCACAGGCAGAACTAACACAAAACCAGCTCTGCCTGTAGAATTATAGGTTTCCTGACAACACGGATCTTGCTATAAAACTTAAAATCGGACAAGAATGTGAGATAATACAACATGATCTGGAGAGAAACAGCTCTGTGAGGCCTCAGCTATTTTATAACCACAAATAAATCTACTTGCAAGTTAAAAAAAAATTAAGAAAAAAAAAGAACTGGGGCCTCAGTGTGTAGCACTGAATGAGATACTTGGCTGAAACAAAAAGAGGAAGCACAGAGAGGTTTTTCAAGAGGCAACAGGGGAATGTTACACACCATCCAAGTGCAGCCTGTCCCATCTTGACCACCCTCCAGAATGGCCTGTACTCACAAGCCACCAGAAAGTCATAGAAGAAATTTTACAAAGCCACAACAGACACCACCTCAAACAACTCTGACAGCTTCTTTGAAACCTCTTCATCACTGCTAAAATAGTGATCTCTCACCCAATAGCCACTTTGTTTAGGAGAGTTTTCAATATCAATGGAGCTTTCCCATGGGAATATTATGCAATTAAAAACTGAGCTTAAGACTACTCACATAAGAGTCTAAGCAGAAGCTGACATTTACTGTGGAGGTTGCTCATGCCTATAGAAAACTCTGAAAAGGTCAGTATAAGTGTAAATAAGGTGAAATATTTCCTCAAGAGTATGAAAATTTCCACTGTGTTACTAACTATATGTATTTCTAATCACTCATGTATGCAAGGCAGTGTTATAAATGCCCTCATGGGCCATCTATGTCCATAGCTGGATCTAGAAAGAGGTGTCCAGGCTGTAGTGAGAGGAGTGGCACCAAATTTTAAGTGTTTCAGGGAAACTGGATCCAGCCACATAGAGAACTGCCAATGCAGTTTAATTTCAGTGGGTTTAACCTCAGAATTACTTTCAACAAGCAGGTATTGTAGGATTTGGCAAGGACCTGCTTGTTAAGATTTATCTATTAACCAATACCTTGCAGAACCACCCAAATACAAGTCACACATGCCTTTACCAAGTCTTTAGTTTTAGACACTAGCACTAACCTGAAGGCAAATACCCTTGTAGAAGCAGTGCTCACATAATTGAATAAATGGGATTAGGTCTCATGCTCCTAACACACACTTTCTCATTCCTTGAGAAATCCCAAGCATGCTGTAATGCAACCAACAGCTCAGTCATCCTCAACATTTCTCATCTCTCCTCTTATACATCCACAAGTTGCCTTTGTGCTCTGCAGTGATCACTAGCATGTTCTATGACTCAATGCACAAAGCATCCCAAAAAGGGAAGTGGGAAACTCACATATGCAAGGAATGCAGACTTTCAATTTTCTAAGTGTTTAAAGGTCATTGGGGATGCTCCCATTAAGGCAAATTCTTTCTCTAGATCTTATTCTTGCCTGCTCATATTTTGAATGAGTCTTAGGAGATGCCTTTCTTGCTCATCATTTTTAAGCTCTCAGCAGGGTAAGATGCAATAATAATGATTACAGATCTGCTGCTTATGATTTTAGAGGTCTCAAAACAGAACTCATTAAATATTGTTCCTGGCTTCGTATGTGAGGGACAAGAAGAGCTGACATTTCCAAATGAAATGGGCTTGCTAGGTGGTTTGTTAGTGTGAACCAGCAAGAAAGACACTGCTGTAGAAATCAGGAAACCTCCTCCCTGTTCCCAAATCTGCCACTGAAATGCTGTGCAACTACACTCCCCCACTTCAGTGGTCGGTGTCCCCCTTTCCCCTCCCACACTGTTTCTACCTTGACTATCTAGATTCAGCCTATTCCAGTAGACTGTCACAGTGTGTTTCCTACTTACACCTTATTGAGGCTACTGGTGAAAGAGAATGTGAAGTCACTCTAAATGTCGCCTACAAAAGCAACAATATATTCAGTAAAGTAAGGAGACCCCAAAGCATGGAAAACATGACCGAAATGGACATGAGGTAGAAGGACTGCTCTTCACATATCCTCCTTCCAAATAACCCTGAAGCATGGTCTGTTCCTAAAGAGACAAAGGATGTATCATGCTATTACAGAATTCCAGGTTTCCTGGAACCTATGACCGAGACACAGAAAATTCAGGGCTGAAGCTAAGGCCTGAGAGGATGAAATAAAAATGCCCTTTCTACCATACACTGATCAGCATTCACACTGATCACCTAAAATGCCTGGGTCAGCAATCAAACCCTCAGTGGATTCAGAGCAATGAACAGTTGGATTGATACTACTTTCTAAACCATGCAGATGGTAAGATTCCCCCTCCTTTGGCTGACAGGTAAATTTAAGTGTCTGCTTTATAATGTAAAATGCCTGCCTCTCAGTTCAAGGTCACTTTTCTTCAATCCACAGTTAAAGGTATATGGCACATTAAGTCATATGATTCCCCTGTCATGTTAGGGAAAGGGGGGAGCTTTTAAGCCTGTGCAGAGCACTCAGGGTTATCGAAATAAATAAGATTTTATATAGCAGCTTTCACGTTCAACATCTCTCAAAGTGGTTTACAAAGTAATGAGTCAGATAATAGGACAGCAGCAGCTGTGCAGGTAACCACACAAGAAATTAATGCTGAGAAAATAGAAGTCTTAATTTTGTGATTATTTTTATTTGCCTTTCTGCAAGTTGACTGCAGCTTCAGTCTGACTAATGAGCATCAGTGACTTCTGCTATTTAAAATGCACGAGTTATCTGACAGTCCAGTTTATTTTAATTTTCAGATTAACTCCATGATTAAAGCTGCCCATTAACTATAATAAATACTGTTCAAGCAAAAGTGGAAAAAATGCTGGACTCCTTACTGCACATACCTCCCCTGTCTTGGCTGCATTATAAGGAAGGCCTCTTTGCCTGGTCTCTAGTACCTCAACTTGCAATTAGTTTAGACTCGCACAACTATTTTATTCCCCTTTCTCTCCCTCATCATTAGCCATTGTAAGCAGACCCTCAGAGACTTATTAACATAGTGTTGACAAGTCCATGGTTTACTGTGCTTGCACCAGAGAAAGTATGCATTACAAAATCAAACTGAGATCCACCTATTAAGATGTATTTTGCACATATGCTCCTTTCCCAGGTTCCACTGGCAAATGGGCACTCTCATTCTTCTTCCCACCTGATTTACCTGGCTAGCTGTCACAGATTGTTTTGGAAAAAACTGATCTCTAAAAAAAGCCATGCTGTTGTTTTTTGCAGAGAGACTTTTTTGGCTGACTTTGTAATCACTTAACAAGAGTCACACAGAACAATTACAGTCACCTGGGCCAGCTTCCTGCTCCAAGCAGGCTCAGTGCTGAATTTAGACCAAGTTATTTATGCCCATGTCCAGTCAGGTCTTGAAATCCTTCAATGATAGAGAACCCTTCAAAACCTCCTTGAGGAACCTGTTCCAAGGCTTAATTATAGGGCATCAGTCTGCATTTTTGTGGGCAAAAGAATACCAGACAGGACAGACAGAGCACCCCTGACAGATGCTTTAAGTAAGATTTGAGAGATGCCTGTCTAGTGTTGAGTTCTGACAGCACCTGAGTCATGCAGGCCTCTGAGAAATTTATCCACATTCTTATTACTCCTCAAGGCACAGCCTTTTTAGGACTCACCTGGAGCTGTAACTACTTCCTTTACTTATGCACACACTATTTTGGGAAATCTGGCAAGGGAATTAAATAGACATTACACCATTTTTCTGCCTCAGCTGTTCTGAAACTTTCTGCTGTTCTCTTGTCAAGTGGCTTTGTCAGCAGAACTTTGCTGCCGTACTTTTGATGGACACTAGAGACAACCGTAACTTTGTGCAACAAGGTTTTTGTAATTGATTTTGACATGAAATTTCATCTCTAAATTCCAACAGAAGCTGTGTTCCTCTTCCTTGCACTTCACAATAACAATGGTGAGGTAACCAGGAGAACTTTCCCACCCGTACCCCTCTTCAGATTATCATCTCATTTTCTATGCTTGTGCTAAAAGGAAGGCAAGGTGTATGGGGAAAGTCTCTGGGCTTTCACTGTTATCTCTTAACTGAAATGGAGCATGGCATGGCAGAAAATATGGCATAATGCAACAGTGATGGATGGAAATTTTCACTGCAGTGACTAAGTCCCAAGACTGAGGCACGTACAGTTATATGGGATAAACACCTCCCCACCAACTCCTACTTTTATTCCTTGCAGACTTTCATGGTACATTGTCATTTTATAAACAGTCCTTGAGCAGCATCCATAGAACAATTTACACTCTGTAATAACAGGCATTCTATTTCAGAGTAACAATTAGAATTGCTTGTAGAACAGAAATGCTAAATGAGACAGGCAAAAACATACACAAACCAAAGTGGAGAGAAAACCAGTATTAACCATTCTTAGCTGGGGCAAACAGTACGGGAAAGGCTGTGAAAAGGAAAAGATACGACAACTATCACTTTCCAACATTAACTATTTTATCATCAGAAATGTTACCCAAGTATAACGGACATGAAAATCAAATCAGTGGTTGAAGGGTTAAGATCCTGCATTGCCTAAGAGCATATGTTGCTATAACTAAGGCAAATGTTGTAGCTGGGCTGTAAAACTTTCCAACGTTTTGAGTTATGCGTTGGTTTCTGTATGTGCCTATCTACACAAGCATCATAAATAATACAGCTGAATTTCTCCATAAAAAAAGCACAGTAACTGTAACGTGCATATAAGAATACAAAGCAATTAATAGTATTAGATATCTTTTAAATACCCTAACATGAACTCCTCAGTCCATTCACATAACATCCCACTGGAGCAAGGCACTACCATCCACCCCTTTAACAGAAATTCTGCTTTTATTTGATTTTTCTGTCACTGTGGTGCTAGTAACAGTTGTGACACACAATACTTTGACAGTATTCTGCTGGTTTTACAAATGGATCACGCATACCCCATCTGCAGTGGTTATCACAGCAGCAGTGAAACTATCACTAATTATTTTAGTGAAGGCAGAGACAGTAGCAGACACTTCACAAATCAGTTCACTATAGCCCTGGATCTGAATGCAATTAACTTGCCTACGGCCACTCCGCAAGACAGTAGTAATGCTGGAATGCAAAAATAAGACTTTCTTACTTTCAGCTCTGTCTTTTGCTGAAGCTCCAGATCACCCCATCTCCTCAGTAGCCGCTGTATAATTACCATGTGCTTGAGTGAAGTTCCTGCTGTTTAGTTTTTCATAGGCTACTTTATTGTGCAAGTACATATAGGCTGTTCTAGTTTAAGATGTTATAACCACATGCATAAGTCTCATTTTCTGTGTATTTATAACTTGGCCACAAATTCACATCAAGTTGGAAAGGGAATTTACCACCTGGGACTCCTGCCTTTTGAAGATGCTGCTAGTTACTGTAAGAGATCTATATTCTTGGTTATCAGCCTCCGGCAAGAAGGAGCTGGAAGCTGACTACTGGAGTTACTTTCTAGTCCCATGAGAATCACAGGTGAAAAAAGGCGTAAAGGTGGAGTGGGAGAGTCTTGCCTCCTGCTAGCTTTTCCTCTCCAATGAAGAACACTAAACATGAAAGAATGCAAAAAAAGAACGGAGGTGGGATAGTTGTGGCTGTTCATTCACCTCAGAGGTGAGTCAGATTTTTCTCTTTCAGAAGGAAGAGCCTGAAACAATTCAGAAAGCAAGCTGCCTTCCCAACTCATCTTGCATGTGACCTCTCTCTGTTAAGACAGTAGAAGACAAAAGGAAAAAGAGGAACTCTGTAGGCAACCAAATTACAGCAGAGACAAGATGTGATGGACAAGAACAGCCACCTTATGACTTAATGAAAAGCTTAATTTTCTCAACTCTGTATAAATGTAAGGCTGAAAGAGATCTTCATATAACTACAATCATTCCTCTTGCCTCTCTATCCCAGCAGCTGTTTCCCACTGCTCCCTCAGCTTAAACTTTGAAACTATGTAACCCAAAATTGAAAAAGCTGTTCACATTATGAAGTGTCCATAGTGGAGGTGGGGAAGGCATTAGTGACATTTAATTTTCATAGTTTAAAAATTTCTTCCCCAGTTTACACTGGCTGTATATGTCCCCCACACAGCAGCACGCTTCAAGTTCCCAATTCAAATCTTCCTGGCACAAAAGTAAATCTCTTAACTGGGCAATTTATAGGATAGTCAGACCATACAAACATTGTGCTACAGCTGCAAGAGCTTTTCTGTTCCACAAATGCTATTTTACCTTACCAAGAGTCTAGCCTGTCTCGCCTGTAAATACTTTTTTTTTCTTGGAAATCCCGATGGACAAAGCAAGAGACTGGAAAACACCAATCAAAGCTGTAACATCCAGGCATTCTCAGAAGCAAGAGAGCAATAGTTTGACAAATATGGTGGCAGCTACCAGACCAAAAAGCCAGAATTACTCTTCACATTCCTGAGCTGAGAGAGAACATCAGAGTGAGAGCTGGTCCTGCAGTGATCTCAGATTCCTCTCGTATGATTTGATGGAATGACTATAAACCCCACAGAGCAGAGCTGCGAGAGTCTCAGCAGTACTACTATACACAGTTGCTGTGTAGGGTTCAGTCGTATCATTAGTATTTCTCCCAGAACAATATATGTTTCCTCACAGGATCCAAAGAAAGAGTGTTGTAGGATAGAATCATAGTAGGTGGTAGAATAAGTGGCAGAATCCAGAAAGGTTATACACACTTGAGAGAAGCAAGGCTGAACTGTGGGTCCTTACTGATATCTGAATATTCCTGCAAAAATTACCACACATATACAATATTAAATGCCTACACAAATGCAAGTGATCAAGCCCACCAATGACAGTAAACTACAGAGAAGACAGACCTTCACCTTTCACCTCAAGACAATGTTGATCAAAGACAATGCCTACATAGGTAAGTGGGTAACAAATGATTCTAGTGGTTGACAAGCCTTGCCATACCTGGGTAACTGCTTTACTACAAACAGCACTGAAGTCACCTGTGTGTCAAGAGAGAGCTCAAAGGATGTAGCAACTGAAAACTCTATTTGGCCTAGAAATTAATAGTAACGTAACAAAACAAACAGGCAATAAGAGAACCTTGGATGCTCAGTGATATAAATTGGTTCCCACCACAAAGGTTTGCTGACTCCTACACATCAGAGCACTTTGTTTTATTAAATCCAGATTCCAGCATTATAATACAATACAAAACCATAACTGTGCTCTTTACAGATTTGACAAAGTCCTGTTGCAGCAGCATGCACCAAGATAAAAGCCTGAAAGATTTTGTCTAGTTGCTGGTGTTTAATGACATGCTGCTTTAACTGCTCAGCTAGTTCAAAGCCAGTTCAATACCTGCTCAACAAAGGTATTTTTTTTAAACCTTATGCCATGAGTTATGTAGAAGGAAACAGGTTGTTCCATGGACAACATCCTTTAAAGGCCAAGCTGTTTAAGGCTTACTACCTGCACTAAAGCAACAAGGAAGGAACGACCCTCAAGAATTGTGCTAATGATTTATTTTATGCAACATCTGTGCAGCACAGTGAGCTTATCACAAGACAAGACTGTGAATCACTAACTACTAGGCCCGCTTTAGCAATGAAGTCCAGCAGCTCTGCATGGGTCTGACACAAACCTACCATAAAGAACCAACTGATCTTGGCAACAGGCAGCAAGAACTGAGAATATAGCTAGTGACAGGAAACATCATGACAAATAAGCAGTGTTTATTCAGTATTCAAGGCTGTCTCTGAAAAGCAAGATAGATCTTCCACTTGTTCCTTCTCCTGCCTTGCTGGCCTATATAAAACTTACCAAGTAAGAACTGCAAAACACTTTTTATCAGGTACAATCCTACAGCAAGTTTCCTTTTAGGTACCTTAGAGTATGTATTGGGAATAGGATTGGGTTAGAAATCAAAGAAAAATGCCTCATCTCTACAGGTGATTCACTATCACTCATCACTGCTCCACTCATCTAGAGTTTACAGAGACTCTAAAAAACAACCTATGTAAAAAGAGCAATGCTCCTATCTTAATGATTTTGTTTTAAGGAAGTTTTATCAAGTTAACGATCGGAGAAAGGATTTTGCACTCTTTTTAAAAATCCTTTCAAAATCCATGCTAAATGAGTAACCCTCTCCCTATCTGCTTCATGCAAAAAGTGCATACATCATTAAAACACAGAAGGTACTCGTCAGTACAGACTACAGCTCTTACAGGCTTAGGCCAGTCTACTTGAAACAAAAATAATCGCTGTTCCATAATAATACACTTGATATTAGTTTGAATTGCTTGAGTTGTCATGTTAAGAAAAGGACACTATTTCATTCTTTCAATTGGAAGAAGACATGCAAGGGCAGAAACAAGACAAAAGACATAAGAATACTCCCAGACCTTCAAATCACATTGCAGAGGCATCTCCCCATAAGATTTTCAAACCTTTAAGGTTCAGCCCTAAACTTAAAATTTATGTTCTACAATATCAAGTTTAACAGATCCATAAAGACAACAAATAAGATTTTCCACCTGTAGAGCACAGCTCAGCAGGCCAGGGGAAGCAACTCACATTTCACCAGCTTTGAACAAGCAAGTGACTCAAGGTAAGAATTGCAGGAGATTATGACAATAGAAGTGGAGTACTCCAGAACAATTAGCAGTCTGCTATGGAAACAGTGTATGCAAACAAAGAAAAAAAATCACAGGTGTCTGCTCTGAATTCCTTGCAGGTGTTGGGAAAAAGGAGAATTTACAGGTACTGGAATGGAGGAAGTCTGGCAAGGGCAGGTTCCATTTGGGAATTTCCCTGTTCAAGGCAATAAATTTTCTCTGACTCAAAGCACTGGAAGACAGATGAGAAATCTCTCACTGCTTTGTAAAATATGAAAAACACACTGCATCAAAATGAATCCTCTGCTTGGTAAAGCAACAGAAATAAGAGATACTTAATAATTCTGATGGCAACTCTCAACAATGTGCATGAAATTCTTAAAAGATGTTAATACAAGAACATGTTACTTGCTCTCACAGAGGAGATCTTCCCAGTACCTCAATTTCCACTAGCAGGCACAGGAGGGGTGTGGATGGTGCTATTAATCAATCAGTTCTACTCACTTATTCACAATACGACAATCAAAATTAATGATTGAAGGGAGCTGGAAAGGGCAAGTGAGTGCTTGAGTCAACTTGTAAAGATTTAAAGAAAGCAAATTAAAACAGCAGTGAAATGAGAACAGCAGCTAATCTTAATTACAAACCTGAAGTCAGAGGAAAGCTTCAGTGAAGTTCCTCTCTCCCCCCACTACATGTTAGTGAAGACAAATTGCTGGCATTTTTGTAATCTACTAAGTTAAAGTCATTACCCTGACAGTGCCAGGAAGTCTAATTTCCTGGAGCAGTAATACAAAGATTTATAAGTGAATTTAAACACTCACCTTCTGGGATAGAAAAATCTATCATCAGCATCAGGCTACATGGAAAGTGACAGGATTTCAGATAACAGACACAGAAGAAACTCACCTGCTGACAAGTTCACCCAAAATCTCATTCCCTAACTACACAGGCTGCTGACCAGGGTAAGTGTACACACAAAGCTGAGCTTTCAAATGAATTCACCTTTTCTGTGAGGGCCCTGCTACAACAAAATAGCCTTGCTCAACTATAAGCAGCTTTAGCACTTGTTCAATATTTCTGCTTGATTCTCTCCTAAGCTTATGTTCCCACTAGGATGGAAGTAAGTTTAAATAATCAAAATGGAAAAGATAACTGAAAACTGATGTAAAGGAAATATTATGTTAGCCTACTGACCAGGCTGAAATCCATCTGCACATATCTTCTTATGGCTGAACACTTCTGACTCCTTAATGAGTTAGACTGAAATCTTAGCTGAACTTCAACACCTCAGAACATCTACTTTTATACCATTAGATGTATGCATAAACAAGAAGACACAGCATTTGCTTAAACCAAACAGCACAGAAGTCTGGATTTAATTAGGAATAATCTGCTGATTCCATATAAAAAGCTGGTTTGCTTTTCTGGACATACTCCTCCCATGTTCCAGCACTGATGAACAGGGGCAGACAATCCAACACGGCCACATCAGGAAGATTAAATGTTACAATCTTTGTAACATCTTCAGCTTAAACCACGACAAGAGGGATGACACTTATCAATCCCGATTCTTTTCAGAAAACCTTATCTCACAGCCTGCCATCTGAGACATGCATTCCACTGCACAGATATGATTAATTCTGATCTCCCCTCAATGTGTGAGCTTCCTGTCACTGTTCCTGCTCAGAAATAAGGACTCTGTGAGCCAAGCAAAGGGATTGCACTATCTTATCTATTTAAGATGTACACAGAAGAAATCAGCGTTTGCACTGTGATAGCACAGAAGAGAACACGCTGCAGAGCCAATACCACCATCAGTGACCTTTATTTTGGGAAAGGGATTTCAGTAAGACGACTTTTCCCCCTCCACAGAAGCAGCAATTTCTGAAAGTACTAAATTTAGCAAGGTCCTGAGGACAACATTCATAATTTCTTGTGAGTGCTGTTCCCTCTTCATATGGCTCTGTGCAACCTCTTATCACTTCCCTCCAAAATTTATCTCCTCTCTCTTTAACTATCAGGAAAAAAAAAGCTCCTTTCAACAAAGGATAAAACAAGAAGCTTCTCTTCCACAATCCCTCCTCAGGAGGACAGCACTACTCTGGACATTGTCACAGCATATATACTTATTTTTTTAATATCAGATGAGACAGCTCCTGAAAGCACTGCAAGTTCTCCCATCTGACATTATCCAGTTTACCACAGATAACAACCCTGAACTAGAAGCTTTCCCCTGCCAGAATGCCTAGCACATGAAATTATTAAAGGCTTAGAAATGGCTTCAGGGCTGCTCAAATGCTGTGCTGCAGCAAAATCTGATTTCCATTAAAAAGCCAAATGCAATCAGAAGAAGACTCTAGTTTATCACTCTGAAAAAACAAGAATTGCCTTCATCCATCCATTTCTCTCCAGGACAAGCACATTTCAGGAAAAAAATCTAAACAAGCAGCACTTAAAAAAAGGTAATAGCTCACGAGCCCATCTGGACTGCTCAGGATATGAACGTGTTCCTGAGCTGTCTCCCACACAGACACTAACCAGCCCCAGCATCCCAAATGGAAACTACAGAAGTTTCTGGATTTAT
This sequence comes from Forpus xanthops, assembly GCA_032466535.1. Classification (NCBI taxonomy): domain Eukaryota; kingdom Metazoa; phylum Chordata; class Aves; order Psittaciformes; family Psittacidae; genus Forpus; species Forpus xanthops. The sequence continues at coordinate 43,018 of JASSUY010042202.1, forward strand.
GATGTTCAGCTACAGGACAGGCAGAAATTCCTGCAACTGAAGTCATTTGGAGACCAAGTGCAGTTTCCAGAGAAGATAGAGAATAGGTCTGAAACTACTTCACTGCTTCCGGTCTGCCTTTTTTCAAGCAACAATAAGCACACTATCAATTAAGCTCAGTGATCATACTTAAGAGTATATGTCAAGTTCTTGAAACCTCATCTTTAGATCCATCAGAGAAGCACCATGGATGTCAACTGCAAGATTACAGGAACCTTAACAACACTACATCCCAGCATTTTTTAACTACCACAGTGTTCATTTGCTGCATTGCATGAACAAATCCTATCGCTGCAGTTTCATTTGCCCACAGAGATTCCAGTTGAAAACTCACTTTAATATGGCTTTAATAATACATGAAAGAGATTAATCTATAATTGTTGATTTTTGAAATAGCACTTCGATGTGTCAGTCAAACTGAGTGCTTTTGATCATTAAAACTTGTATGATTTTCCAATCTTGGTAACGAGCTTCTGCTTCAGCTGAGAGCTGATCTCATCAGAGCCAATTATACTCTATGGCGCAGATCTGACCAGAGCTTTTAATGGTTTTAAAACTACAATTTTATTTTCTTCATCTTACCTACAATTCAAAGTCCCAGGAACCCTGTTAGAACCTTTAATATCCAGGAGCTCTTGTGTAAACAAGATGCTTAGCAGGAAACAAAATATGCACCACTGAATTTATTTTTTACCTTAGCACACAAGCAAGTAGTTTCTCATGCCTTTTTCCATGTCAAAGGTCTGCTTTTAAAATGCTGTGGGAATAATCTCCTGACCTAATCTACCTAGTATGAGATATGTAGTCTATTTGTCTTAAATAGGGGTGTCTTGAAATTATCAAACAAAATCTCTTTGAGAGTGTGTGATTTCTAGCAACTGTGTTAGCTCAGAGAGACAGATACATTTCCCATCAGAAACTTCTACCATTGTCAGAGCCCCCTGACAGATTTTTGTCTTAAAGAAAGTTGCACAGCATCCAATCCTTTACAGAAATCTTAGATCTTCATCTTTTCCTTTTAGGGGCACCTATATTCCAGTCACATTTAGAAAGGAATGAAAGTGCTGACGCCCCTGCTGTATTTTGTATTCCTCTCCTTCTCCACCCTTAGAATGTCTCCTTGCTCTGCAATGTAATCAACACCCAGCCTTGAACCGAGAAGATTCCTGCAGCTCTCCAAGCAGGATGGCATTGCACCTTTTAAGAGTTGCATTAACATCAATGTTTCGACATTAGCCTAGAAACTGTACCACTGTAAAAAGGTGCCTGTAAATAGATTAGATCCATTCATGTATTAGGATTAATTTGCATATCAGAGCTTCACTGCCCACGAATTTGAGTGGAGCACTTCACATGTGTAATTATTATGCCATTAATGACTACCAGTACATCTCTAAGGATGCTAGATAGGGCCTCTGCTGCTGCCACCCTCAGTTAACAGTAAGGAAATTGAAGCATAAATCAGTTGATTCGATAAAGGTGACTAAATAGCATACTTCCTCTATCTGAAGTTCAAGGATCTCTCCACTGAGTCATACTATCGGAAATCGTGCAAGTAATGCAGGAAGAGTTTAACATTTTCTTTCTGAGGAATATTCAGGTAGTTGCAGATATTCACAGATCACTAAGGTGAAGGTGCTGTGGGAGAGCATTTCCTGCAGGGCTGAGTTGACAGGGTGGCACCGCAGCAGTTGCCATGACAATAGCTGAATCTTTGCAATGACATTGCACACACTGAAATGAAAACCTGTGAAAGTTTCAAAACACCGTCCGGTGCTGCAAGAAGTCTGATGAGATCCTACATCATCTCCTAATCTCCAATTAATAAAAGTGCCATGCATACAGGAAGGGAATGCAGCTTGTTTGTGGAAAATTTCACCTCCGCCAGAGCTGAAACACAATAGCGCAATGCAGAAAAAATTTTCTGTCAACCTGATTTTGGAAAACTACAAGTACTGCTCACTGCAGACAAGGGGAAATACTGTACTCAGGAGAAGACTATCAGTAAAGACAAAAGATTTGAACTCATTCCCGGCTGTCACTCTCAGATTCATTGTAACATTGAAGAACTACAGAGATGCCATTGAAGGGAGAACTGTAGTGGTAAGTACACTCACATAATGCATTTCAGAACTTACATTCACATGTAGCGCAGGCAATTTGCAAATGGAGTTGTAGAGGAGAAGAGCATGCACTCACCCCTCTATGGAGTTACAATCACCTAACACCAAATCAGATAGGCTTCTACAAGATTCCACCCATTCAGCAGCTTTATATAAAAGGTGCTTATATCCAGCTTGAGTATTGAATACAAGATAACAAGCACTGACACATCCATTATTTCAATTAACTGAATACAAAAGAAAGAGATCAGCCTGATACGCTCATGTCTCAAGCCCCTTTAAAAGCCTCCTGCTCCCATGCTACTTATTTCCAAAAGCACAAACATTAGCATTACCTTTTGCTGCTTCAGACCGCTTAGGCAAATCAAGTGTATCATAATTCCTGTCCAAATCTCCATTCTTCTTTCCTGTGCAAAAAAATAAGACAACAGATGGAAAAGACTGTCAGCATTCTGACAGGTAAGATACTGACAGGCGACTCTGCAAGATGAGAGAAGATACAGACTCAGAATACAAATCACAGACTATTACTCATATTTGTACATATCTGACTTGCAATCCAGCTACATCACTGTGGTTTTAGCAGGAGCAACTTTGGGAAAACATCCGTACTACTTGCAGGTTGATCTGCAAACATGCGCAGCATGAGCATCTCAGTGGGTCCTGAGAGTGCTTAAAATCTTACAAAATTGTGCCATTTGCATTCTTGACAAAGCTAGCCCTCTTCCTCAGAAGTCCAATATTTACTTGTTATTTTCACCCAGAAATTTTGACCCAGAGCTTAGCTAAAGCAGAGCAAAAACCAACAGGTTTGCTTTGCAGCCTCCATTCTTGTTGCCACTATCAGACAGGAAGGCACAGATTTAATATATTGTACAGCCAGCAGCCAACAACTTAACCTTGAACTGCCCTTCAATCTATAAAGTGTCATTTTGAGTATTTATTAGAAACTAGTGGAAATAATTATACACATTTACTGAGAGGCAGTTTCAAAACATTACATCAGTTGTAATTCATATAATCCTTCACAGAGAGCAAACAAACCCTGGACTTCAGTTTTAGTTAGGTGGGAATTCAAGGTTATGTAAACAGCTGGGTAGGAAAAGGTTAATTTTTATCCCTTCTTCTCTCTCCAGGGAGACACACAGCCTTGGGTTAGCAGTATAGATGCTGTGGGATAAGCAGGCACCTTGCCATCAGAGATGTACTGACAGCAGAGAGAGATTTGGAAGTATAAGAATTGGCATGGACTCTGAGGGCAGCAATGCACAATTCTGCTTTCCAAAATTATTTCTGGGGAAAAGGAATCAAGTTATTCAGTCCCTCTCCCTCAAGAGCAGGAATGGCAGGTGTGATGAGATGAATTCAAAACACCACAACTGAAGCTGCCAGAGGTGGCTTCTGCACAGGGACTCTACCAGGCTGCTGACAGAGGTTTACATGAAGGGCTGAAAGCACCACCAGTCAGGATGATTAAAAGCAAACAGGAAAATGGTCCTTGAACAGGTAATGTGGAAATTAGTCTGATTCTTTTCTCGGAATAGGGCATGACATGGGAAAGCCCTGTTATAGCTGGGTGCTGGTACAGCTTCTGTGCAGTGAATTCAATGGCCACTCTGCCTCTCCTCTTGACAAAAGGATAAACACATGCAGCACTATAGAGACAAAACAGAACTTTAAATACCAGTATGAATGCTTAGAAATAACATCGGGGGGGTGGGGTGGGGTGGAGGGGGGAAACAACACCTTAAAGTGGTATTCTACCTCCTCTGCTTCTCTGGAAATATCACACACTTTTGGTTTGAAATGCCAGCACAGAACACCAGCCAACTTTATTACTGTGCAAAACAAAACATGCATCCAGAAGTTCTCTTCATCTGAAGCAATCTGCTTCATTAAAGTATGGAAAGACCATCTAAGCTGCCAAGAAGTCATGCAGCCAGGTACCATGACAATCCTTTGGAAACTATCTTTCCTAAAGGAAGAGATAGGAATTAGCTGCACTTTGCAGCCCTCCATCAAGTTTTTGCTCCATGAAAGAATAAGAAACACATTGCTTGGGAAACCAAATGCCAGAAAGAAAAAATGCTGTACATCACCAAAGGATGTTACATTTCATAATGGCAGCTGAACCCAGTTACTGGCTGCAAACCCTTGTTGACACTTAGAGCATTGACAGGAAAAAGCAGGGCAAAGGCAGGCATGGAGGGGGAAGGCACAGAAGGAAGGAAGTCAGGGTAGGAAAGCTTACAGACTCAGACCAGTAAGTGTTACTCCACCTTACCTACAAGTAGGACAAACTGTTTTTTTCACACGATCCCAAATCTCATGTCTTTGGCATTAGCTAGTTTAAACCTCAGAACACTTACTTGGAGAACCAGACCTTATTCAACACAACTACTCATTTAAGAAGTTCCCTCTAATTAAAAGGTTGGGTTTTAGAACTTCCATTACCCTTGAAGAACTGTGATGGCACTGTAAGAGCTCCCTTCTTTTTAGCAAAATGTTTAGTGAGCAGTATGTATTTGTGCATAACTTTTTATGGAAGAGATTGTGCAGGAGAGCATTGTTGGCTGCTACATCTTTACATCTTTTGAGCTGGCAATGCAGAAGCAGCTGCCTATTTCCTAAACCATCTTTCATTAAGACAGTACACTCCACCTGTGCTCTGTGATCTTCAGTCATCATCTCTCAATTTCTGGGCCAGACTGCAAATAGTGGCCATCTCATACGAAGCCTTTATTAGTTTGACTCTCAGCCCTCTGAGAAACTAAGCCACCTTGCAGGCAAAACTGCATCTGTTCAAACCAGAAGCTGGCAGCTGTTTACAAATGGAAGCAATTCAGAACACAGAGCTCTGACCAAGGGGATTTCAACTCTACAAATTACTTGCTTAATCAAATTCAGCAAGAGCCAGATTCAGAAATACCTGAAGCTCCCACATTTTCCTGGGGCCTTCCTATAGAGAGGATGTGACCAAGCTGTAAGAATACTACAAAAGAAATCCATCTAGAAGTCAAAGATTTCTGTCTGTGGCCCAGCTGGTATTTTTCCCATTTGATTTTCACAGGACCCACAAATACTGATTTGGAGTTTCTAAAAAAGTGACCAAATTTAGCAAGTTAAAGAGCCTACCAATGGCAAACCTCCCCTGGTCTGACCCAGATCATGAGAAAACCAGTTTCCATAGCTCCGAACATCCCTTCTGCCACTCAAACCTGTCAGTAATTCCAGTGCACAGAGATGCTGGAATGACCAAATTAGCAGTAGAAAAGACATACAACATCCTTTTCCTGACCTTCTATGCATTTCCCTGCTCTCCAAATTTTCCAGCCTGAGGTATGCCAGAGGAAAGAGGATGCTCTTGGATGAGAAGCATAGCTCCAAACTTCGCCAAGAGACAGACAGCTTTAAACACGCCTGCTGACAGGCCTGCTTTATGAGACCTGGCTGTAGAAACTGGCACAGCACTGTGGTTTGGGAAAACTGCCTGACATGAGACTTGCTTGTGCAAGATGCAATTTACAGTCTCTGTAAACAGTGGGATTAATTTTTTCCCCTCTCCCCCCCACTACTTTTTATTATGTAAGAAATAACCAAAACATGACCTTCGGAATTTTCAATCTGTCAGAAACACAGCACATACTTTGAAGTGCAACTCAGTGTTATTAACCACTAGTGTTGGTGACTTTCCTCAAATGTTGTTTTGCTTTACCAAATAATCAACACAGCTATTCAATGGGACCATTTCTGCTGATGGATTAACCAAACACTTTCTTTCTGGTTAAAAAGTTAATGAGATTTGCATAATGCCACCCCAACAGTCAGTATTGCACTTGTTAATAAACCCGCTGACCGAGACTGCAGCAGAGGGACAAAAAGCAAGGCTGAGTTCTGGCTTGCCAAGACACCCATCCTCTGCAGGCTCACCAGCCATATCTGCAATCAGTGCCTTACACAACGCTACTGCGCAGCATTTGTTGGGTGGTGCAATTAGCTTTGGTTTTGTTTTCCCAACATTCTTTCTTTGGCTCAGCTCTCCAGAGCCTACTGATCTAAAGCAAGTATCACAAACCAAAAATGACCCTGCCTTTACCCCCAAATCAGTCTCAGTAACAGTGGAAATCTCTAGGACACTCACAGCCTAAAAACTTCTCAGCTGACAAGCAAGGGAGGCAAACTTCAGCCTCAAGGCTTGTGTATTCCAACTGCAAGTTGTGCTGGGATGAGAAACTAAAGGGCACAGCCCTTGAAGCATTTACTAGGGTAGGTAGTTTCATCCAGCTAGTCTGAGTGTCAGTAATAAAGATGCAGCCGCCCAGGCATTTGTGCCCAAATAGACAAAATACCAAGAATCCCTGAGAATAAACATCCAAGCTGCTGAGTTTTCATGCCTACTGCTACCCAGACTGCTAGCAAAGATGCACTTTGATATGACAACGTGCACACTTAGGTGCTTCCTCTCTCACGGGGTTACCAGGCCAGCTGCAAATCAATTACCTCGCTGTGCTTACACCAGGAATGAATAATTCCTTGTTTTTAATATTCTCAGTGTGGGAAGACCAAATTGCAAATGCTCACTCAATTAGAGGATTTCCATGCCCACTGGAATGAACAGGAGGATGTTCTGTGGTGCAGTGAAGAAGATAGCATGAGCAAGACCGTATCACCTCTAAGCCTTGCATGAGAAAGCTGAACAAAGCATATTATGGCGATGATGAAAACAAAGTATTGCAACAACTCACCTTGATTGAACCATTCCTCTAATTACCAGAAAAGCAGCAAAAGAAAAACAAAAATTTACAGGAACAGTCATAAAGAGCCAGAATTTCACAGAAAAGGTTCAAAACCTGAGTATTACAGAAAACCTACAGAAGTTTAACCAATTAAAAAAAAAAACAAACTAAACCAAGATATTCTACTTTTTCCTTTTAGTTCCTGCTGGGAAAAAAAAACAAAAATCTTTCTCTGAGCAGCTTTTTTTTTGTCCTCTTTTCATTAAATGAAAAGTTCCTACAGAATTGAGGGGTGAATTGCAGAGGTGTTTGAAATGCTATGATCAATGACCATGAAGTAAAAGAAACATGGAAAAACTGCAAGATCAAGTGAACAAGAGAGGGAGAGAACTGATATATTTACAGTCCTAAACTGAGAAAATTAAGGCAGGTTCAGACCAGGTATTCACACAAATTTGACAGTGAGAAAAGGAAGCTTCCCTTTATGATTTTAAAAGCACATTTATTAATGGGTTTTAATTTGTATTTTTTTTACACAACAGTTGCCTGTCCTCCTCTATCCTTCTGATCTACACACTACCAGCTAGGAGCTCAGCATTACTACCAGTTGATTTCCCTCTAGAGAACAGCACACTTTAAAAAGAGGGTAAAGAAAATGTTAAAATACACTTCAGAAATTGTCATTTCCTGCTGTACATACAGAGCCAAACCCAAGCTGTCACTGACTGCCTGCACTGCTCACTGAAATCCAAGGGTTCAAACTCAGTGTCAGACGATTTTGAGACCAATTTGTCCAGGAAGACACAATCAGAAGCTTTTGCTAATGAACAGAAGCTATTGGGGCGCATAGACACAGGAGATATACAAAGGTGGGCCCCAGAGGAAGCAGGCAGACACTTGACAGAGGACATCTACCCAAGTGCACTCCCTTTTCACCCCTATCAAAAGGAGGATGACAGTTCTCAATTGGCACGCTCCCCTCCTCCCACAGTGCACACTCATAGCTTTTATGTCTAAAAATGTTTTCACTGACTGTGTTGCTCTCAAGCAGCAAAACAACAGGGACTGCAAGTGGCAGGGAACAGGCTCAAGTCAGCATATGTTCAAGGTGATATTAAAGGATATCACATTGAAGTTTCAGTCACTGTGAGAAGTGGCTGGCCAGCCAGGTAAAACTCTTTCTTCAGTGTTTCCCCCAGCAATTCAAAGATGCACATAATTTCTTAATTTTTTTTAACAGTTTATATCTAGCTGGTGACAGACTAGTCTGGAAAAGCAAGTTCACACTGTGATGACTTCCCTAACACATATGGAAACACGTAATATTTTAATAACATGTATAGGTCAGATCAAAGCAAGAATAATGTGCAGCACACAGTCTGTCAAGGTCAAACTATTCCAGATTAGCTCGTCAGGACCAAAACCTTCCTCAGACCTGGTTATAAATAGTAAGCCAGGATGTGAGTACACATGAATGAGGAGAATGGAGCCTAGACAGAAAACAGAGTTCATTATCTCTGAATTCAGTCTAGAATAGTAATTTCTCTAAACAAAGAAAACTGATACAATTTGAGTGCTTCTTTCTAAGCGAAAGATGGAAGGAGGGTTACTGAGACTATTAATCCTCTCTTGTAATGAAATGCATTTGCAACACTCATGCCCCAGAGGAGAGAACAGGTCTAAAAGTGACTGACAATTAAAAGCTACATAACCATGTTTGCAATTTAAATTACTGGAAGAATGACTGAATTAGGAGGCTGTATGTTTGGGTTCTGAGTGGGAGGGTAGGCTGTTAGTTTGTTTTCCAATGTGAGGGACTACAGGCATAGAAGATACATGCATAGGATTACCATGCATGGGATAAACGCATACTGGCTTAGCTTCCAGAGGCCATGCCACATGCTATGCAGCCAAGATGCAGTCAGGCAAGCAGACTGAGCCTAGGTTTGACAGATGCAAGAACACAGCACAGCAGAGAAGAGGCAAGGCAGAGCACATACACCTATGTTCAACAGCAGAGCGTCATCTGTCAGCATGCACCACTCCTATTTATAGCCAAACAAAACTGTGGCAATTGTGGAAAATATTCCCAAACATTTAGTAGTAATGCAACAAGGGAGATGAACACATGCCATGACACTGCAAACACACAGTCAAAATCACAACTTTGCCTACACAACAAAATTTACCCCCAAATCCATTTCCAGTGCCAAGCTCTCTGCAACACATACCTTTAGCTTTTTTCCCACCGAAGCAACCAGCATCATCTTTCTTCTTCTTCTGAGAGCCTCCAGTGCTTCCAGTCTGACTGGCATCTAGTTCTTGGTACTTATCAGCTCCAGGGACCTCTTTGTGGACATGGTAGGAAAGGTTCCGCATGATGCACACGCAGTTCTCCACAGACTGTTACAGAGAAATATGCGTTATAGGTAGTATTGTACCCTCTTAGTTACAAACCATTAGTTTATATAGTGGAGCATCTGGAGGAATTTAAAAAAAGTCCACCTACCCCAGGAAAAGAGTGTAGCTTTCAAGGAAGATTTAGTCAAAATCCCTTAAATTTAGGTTCATTCTTTCTTGTTCTTAAATTGATTTTATTTTAAAGAAGTTAAATGCTTCATAAATAGCACTCATTCAAAATGAAAACTCTCTAATCGAAAATACCACCTGATCTTACATACAGAATACAATTCACCAAAAGATCAAACACACAGTGGAAAATGATCATACAAAGATCTTATTTTAATATAAACCTCTCTCATATTCTTCCAAACTTTAAATCCCCAAGGAGCCCATTCTATTACATTTTCTCTGGTCAAAACCTTCGCCTTGTGTTCTCATTGAATTCCTCACATGCCCTGTAACAGCTAATCCACAGCATGTCAGGGTCTGACAAGAGCAATGCTCTGTATGTTGCAATGGAAACCACCAGGTGGTTACGAAATCCACTTCCAAAATTATCTGATTAAGTGACAGGGCTTTATAATTCCCTTGTACAGTCCATCACATGGTGTGACTCAAAAAGAATAAAGTAACGATGCTTTATAAGCTTTATTGGTGTTAAAAAGCAATAGCATGCTCTTTCTTTTTTAAGTAGGTTAAATTTATGACATTCCTTATGCATATAAATATGCTCTTAAGCACTGCAGGATGAGATGATAATAAAGAATAGATTAATCAAATCCAGCACCTAAAAAAACCCAGCCACAATGAAATTGCTGCATGTCTGAAGATACTCTCTTAATGCCTAAGTGCTAAAGTTCTTAGAGATGGTGCTGAAAAAAGGTCTTTAAAGAGGGAACCAACTCCTTTGCTGGCATTGTGCAAAGCACAATACAATGGGACAGAATTCTGATTTGGAGATTGAACTTAAAACGTCAAGGAATGAAGAACAACAGTAATAATGTCACTGATGATGATAAAGGACTACTCTCCCCACCTATCACAACCACCTGCCTTTGCTCATGTCATTGGCCACACAAAGTAACATAGCAGCAACATACTGTTACCACAGCAGTAGCACCACAGATTATCATGACAGAGATGAGAGGAAGATAATTACTGTCTTTTCTGAGGTAACCATAATACACTTCTTGTACTAGCAAACAGAAGTCAACCCCAGTGCAAAATGTTGTGAATGCTCCATCACTGGCAGTGTTCAAGGCCAGGTTGGACAGAGCCTTGGAAGACATGGTTTAGTGCGAGGTATCCCTACCCATGGCAGGGGGATTGGAACTGGATGATCTTAAGATCCTTTCCAACCCTAACTATTCAATGATTCTATGTCAGACTAAATTAATGGAAACATCCATTAAGGTTTAATATTGAAATTCACCTTATTGTCTGTATCCTTCTTGCCAACTGCAGACTGTAGAGCATGAAGGAGGGCATCCACCAAGCCATCACACTCTCTTAGTCTTCTGCGTGCTTCTGCTCCATCTGAACTTACATTCCTGACAGAGAGATTTAAAGGAAAATTTAGCCCTTTGACCTTCCCCATAAAGTTCAAGGTGTGTTGATTTGTACCACACTTATAACTCATTAGTTCGGATGAACAATTTGGAGGCAAAGTAGTCTGATAAACCTGTTAAATCTCAGTAAAATATGGCAATGCACATCTGCAACTCCCTGAATCTGAACAAAAAAGGGAACAGTCACAGAGGTGCCTATAAGCCCATTCTTCTGCACTGCTAGTGCGTCCAGTGACAAAACTGGACAGGATTTGTCAGAGCAAACAGTACGCAAACCCAAAATTTTATTTCAAAGCATAACATTTTAATCTGAAAAATACTTTCACCACCTTTAAAAATAAGCAAAATCACAGGACTACTCAGTGGAATTCTTGGCCACAGAAATTGAATAAAACCAGGTGTACAATAAACTATTTTAATTCATTAATCTGTTTATAAATTTGTTCTTCACTTTGGCCCCCACCAGCACCAAAGAAATCAGATGGGAAACACCATGTACAGCTGGTGTCTCCTTGACTGCACAAAGGTTTTCCAAGTCTGTTCTGTATCCTCAGCTTTCTGACTCAAGTTACTGCACTCGGATTAAATCCCACAGTTTGACATTTAAAGCCCACCTTTCACACTGTGTACAGCAGAATCAGTACAAAGCCTGAATCAGTCACATTTAGAAACTAAAAAGACAATAGTCAGTATGCTTATATGGCTTTAAATTTCTCCAAATATTGCACAAAAGAATGGCGTGGGTAGAAGATGTGAGACAGAGCAGTGAAAGTAGTTGAGGCTGTTAAAGCTGCATGTATCCATGAGTACAGAAACTGTTAGAAGGGAGCCATGAACTTGGCCTCACTTGTACAGTGAAAAAGCACACTATGTAGTGAAACCCCAGCCCTGCATAAGCGTCAAGATGCTATTGTCAATAAATAAATAAAATTCAAATCAATTTTCCAAATGCTGCCTTTTCCACCTCCCTTACCCCCCCTTCTTATCTTGTATGTTTAATTTTTTGGTGGGAAATGGAGTGGCAAGATGATTCTTGTAAGTGCTTGCTGTGAAAACCTCTATGGAAAGTTTTCCCAAAGCTGAAATGCACTGATTTCAATACCACCAGAGCCAACCTTTCTGGGTGCCTGACTTCCCCAGATTCATGTAAGGTTTAGCTTTCAAAATGCAAGACACAATCCTTACCCTTCTGCCATCAGGACCATGCAGACAATGTTTCTTTCAAACTCACCAGAGGAACTATCAATCTCCAAGTAATTAACAAATCAACCATGGTCCACTCCCATGGCTCCCCATCACCCAGGCAGGTTGGTGTGTTAACTGGGTGACTAGGAAGAAAACCACCACATTTTCTCAGAGACTTTGCAAAATCTGAAGACGTTTAAGTGTGAGCTGGTTGCTGTAACAGCACGTTAATTTTCAATTAAGAGCACAAATGAAATGCACAGATAAATAAATCCTTTCCCCAAATCCTAACACACAGCCTCACCTCTAGCAATAGCTGATAAAAGACAGGTAAAGTGGATATTGAATTATGATTCCACAGGACATATGGAGGAGAGAATTTTGTATGCTCTTCTTTCACCTCCAGTTGTAGTAAACCTTTTGTATTAAAAGCCCAAATGTGAATTTTAACGTAAAGTCTTTATGAAACTGAAATTAGAATTCAAATTCTCTGTGATACTATTCAGGAGTTATAACAATAAACGATAGCGGCTCCACCTCCAAGCACATCTATTAAAGTGAAATGTTACTATTAAGCTTGAGGGTGACAGAAATGCAGTAAAAATGGTCTTATCTGGAGCTTAAGTCCTAGAAATATAGAGCTATCAGGAACACTTAAGACTCAATAAATGAATCAAATTTTGCCAAAAAAGTCCTTCACACATTTCTTGCCCATGGCCCATTTATAAGATTTTTCAATGGTCCATTTGCGCTATCACACTTGCAGCATATTTTTTTAATACTGCTTTAGTTACCAACAGCATCACAGTATTTTGTGTGCTGCTTTCTTACTTCTTGATCTGTATTATGATTAAAGGTAGACACTGATAAGGTTATAATTGATGCCATATAAGTGCATCAGTGGCTTTCCAGTATCACTTCCTGTTTCTTCAGCTATAGAATAATTTACAGAAAATTAATACCTCAAGAGAAAGTTCCTACATATATCACACAACCATGAAAACAATGCAGGATTGAATTAATATCTAATTAACGCTACAAATAAGTTATCCAGCCATTGAACTTCGTAGTTTTCATGTTGTAACTAACACATCAGAAAATGTATCCTTATAAGCATCTCATGCAGAAACATCTGCTCTATAGATACCAACACTCTTGGGATTCTGATAGTCCTCCCTCTGTGGGTAATGCTATTCCTGCAGCCCATGGAATTTATCTAACACAGTACAACAAAGCCATGTGGAGACAGTGAAAATAAAGACAGTACGCTTTGAGAGTGGGTTCTCAGCCGTCAATCCCAGAAGTACTCTCAGGGCTGGTTTCTATGATCCAGAGCAACCTTGAAAAGCTCCTGCAACCCAGGAAAACGCCAGGTTGCATTTCTGCCTTGCAGTGTTCGGACTCTATACTATCTACCTCTTTGAAAAACATCACCTGGTAGTCATGGGAAAGTGGATAAGAGAGCCAGTGCTTGTACTGGTCATTAAAAAGGACAGAAACTGCAACAGAATAGCACGTCACTGACATGAGTAAGGAAAAATCTCTTCCAATTTCACATCTGTACTGGAATTGTTCTGGATCTTACACATCTGTTATACAAAAAAAGACAGAACTAAGTCATGTTCCAAAGGAAGCCTTTAGAACAAAATTTCTAAACACCCTTCTTTCAAGCATGATGAAAATCAACAAATAGATGACAGATCAGACATTAAGAGAGGATTTGTAGTCATCTCACGCAGGGTGACGCTGCACAGAAGGAATGCAATGCCTCACCCAGGACAGAAACTTCCCGAAACGCATGCAACAGACACATATGCAACACAACATCCAGATCTGGGTAGAGTTTTGTTTTTCATTGAACTTTTCTACACATTAGACAAGCACTATTTTATATCAGAAGAAAATAAATTCTTCAGTGGAGTGTTCGATACAAGACACTGAATAGAAAAGGAAGCTAAAACCCTAGACTGAGTTGTTTGTTAACTGTTACTCAGGAGCGAAACTGTCATTCAACAACTGGAATGACCCAAAGATTTTAGAATGAAACACATTATCTCAGTGACTTGCTTACTGGGGCAGTTTAATATCAAGAACTTCCAGAGATGAAGGAAAAGTTACTTTTTAAGTCTGAACAACTCGAAACAGGAACTCTGCAGGGCTTTTGAGGCACTAATGATGGACAAAATCCTGTTATAAATGAAAATAAACTTGAATGCCTGCTCAAATGGGTGGGAATAGGGAGGAAGAACAACCCAAACTACTTTCACACAAAACAGTGGTATGATAACTGCCATTCATCTGGGGTGTTTGTATGGTCTGCTTCTCTTGCCTTGTCTCTTCAACCTCAGAAGAGTTGAAGAGACAACTTCCTCTGCTGCTTTCCCTGTTCTTCATTCCACGAGTCCATTAAAATGGACTTTAAAACCAACAATAGAAACTTTCTTACATCACACTGCAAAGGCTTCACAGAAACCTTCACATGTGCTTACTGTAAACATACACAACACACTCAAAACAACAATTCTAGGAGCAAGAAATGAGATTACTGTTTTACATAAGATCAGTCATAGGATTCATTTCCTTCCTATGTACTTTGAGTAACATGGAAAGTAACATGGAAAGTAAAGCACTAATCTTGTTCCAGAGATTTTAGATCCCCAGCCTGCAGCTGGAAAGAGTGACCTGGATTCTTCCTCAAATTCTTGGAATCCAGACTGTAAACATGACGAGTGAAAAAGGATTTGTAATGATCTTAAAATATATGCTTTGCCTGGGAAAACAAAACAGAGGAGCACTAAGTAAATGTTGAATAAAAGTAAATACCTAGCAGCATAGAAACACATCAGGCAGGAATCCAGCCTGTTGGTACTAAATACTTCAGAAAATAGAGGGGAATGTACTGAGAAATTTGCTCATACTTTAGATAAAGTTATCCTTATCACCAAATAATTGTCCTAATAATATACAAGTATGAAGGTAGCATTTACATCTGCAGAACAGAGTTAGTACTCATCAGCTCTAGGATAGGTGAGCGGTTACTACTGTCTGTGCCATGCACCAAAATTACCCTCAAGAGAAAAAGACTTGAAAGTAATTAACTGCACAGCACTTAATCTGCAGTATTTCAATGCATACCATGTAGCCATGTCCTCACTGTGCTCTCCCTAACAATATGAAAGACAGATGTGGTAGCTTTTGTGTGGTTGTAAGTTTTTTTTTAATAACAAAGAGAAATTTGAAATTACAAGCAAAGAGACATATTTTTTCTTTGAACATCAAAACTACTATTTCCAAGATTATTGCTATGTCTGCAACCTGTCTGGAAAGGGCCATCAGTTGGTATCCCACAGTGCTGCAGATGAGGTTGACAGCCAGAAGGTAAAGTATTACTAACACATACAAATTTCAGTTCAGTGGCTGTAAAAAGCACTTTGTTTGGAGACCAAGCTGGGGACAAAGACCACAGGTTGGGGATTTTGTTTTTTTTTTTTTTGTGTAAACAGCTGAACTGGAAATTTTTTAAGACATCCTCCTAGCAACATTTCCACCTTTCTCTGGAAGAAGCGCAGCTGAGAACTAAAGCTGATACATCAACGGGTTCTTTTCAACAGCCTCTGTGCACACTGCAGGGTCTCAGTCTGCCCAAATGTATCCTACTTTTTACTAGTGTAAACAACAACAGCTATTTTTGTATTCCCAGGCTAAAAAGTAGTATTTGCTCCTATACAGTCTGTCCCAGCACTGTTGAAGAAGATTAGGATACCTGTGATCATTACAAACTGGAGTGCTACAAGTGACTGGGGCTTCTGGGTGGGTTCAGTGTGTGGCACTGCACCAGAGGGCTGAGTTAGGGCAATTCTGTGGCCAAGCTGACAGGAAGTATGCACACCTTGCTGACCTTAACACCATCACTGTCCACACATTGAGTTTTATATACTTCAGCTGAGAAAATCTACAAGGTTCTCAGAAGTCTGATTTAAATATATTAGTTGTTTTATCCACCTACATTGACAGTCAGGACCTTTACTATAAAAACACCTTAGACACCCACACTTTTCTTCACTATTCAGAAATTTGTATCTGGATGTCAGCCAAATGAGACTGATACATAACAGTTGCAGTAAATGCACTCTATTTCCAAGTGTATTCCTGGGTACTGAATACTCCAAAGGAGGAACATACAGCATTTTAAAATCATTCCACCATTTCACTCAGAAAGAGAGTTCCATACTTCAGTTCACATGAAATATCAGTAAGTTTCATTGGTATTAAATTCATTGTTCTGTAAAAATAAGAGAGGAAAAGAAAGAAGCTGCCTGTGACACAGACCGACCCAGGCAGCACTGGTCAAACAGCTCTGTACAACACAGTGGTGTCTGGCAGCAGACAGCTGATTTGGAAATCAAGGAGAGAACATGGTAAAGAAAACAGGAAGAAGCCAAAGTCCAAATGAAGTCAACAGAAAGACAGAGGAGCTCTACTGATGGTGATATCAGGTAGGGAGCATCTGTTCAACTGAGAAAAAATGTTCCAGATCTGGGCACAAGATCCTACTTGAGATTTCTGCTCCACTCTAGGCATCCACTCACCAGCTAGACCCAAGAGAAAAGTAGCAGGGCAGCCTGACTGCCTTGCACGTAAAACCCTTCCTCCTATGTGAATAAAGAGACTGGTTTTGTTTAGTTGGTCAAACGCTCAAAAGAGGACATACCAAAAGCCACCCCAAAAAGGTCCTCACATGCTTAGTCTGTGCTCCAGAGACACTGGCACAGAGCAAGAAACCTACAAAGCACCCTACTACATGTCTCATACTCATGGCAGCGCTGTCTGCAAGAGCTGCCTGCAATAAGCAAGGGCTCAGCAGTCAGCAGTACAGTTAACAAGGTACAGATGTCAAGACTATCTTTTGTTATTTGTGGCTTTCTATATCCAAAACATACTGTAATACCTTTTCAGCAAGATGCTGACTGGTTGCCTCCTGAATGACCTACTTGGAGAGCCTTTGCTTGCTCTCCTGTAATGCAAAATGATGCAGAAATGCAAGAATTCCATGATGCCCAGCAGCAGCAACTTAGCTTCCAAATTATTCCAGC
Organism: Forpus xanthops; assembly: GCA_032466535.1. Taxonomy (NCBI): domain Eukaryota; kingdom Metazoa; phylum Chordata; class Aves; order Psittaciformes; family Psittacidae; genus Forpus; species Forpus xanthops. The sequence continues at coordinate 60,165 of JASSUY010042202.1, forward strand.
CTCTGCCTGGACAAAAGGCAAAGAGGCTCTGCTTGCTTTAACACATAAGACTGCTGAAATGCAAGAAGAATCTCAAAAATACAAAACCAAGGTGGCATTTATCTCAAAGAATCATGGCTCCCATGCCTTTCAAAGCAAAGTCTATTACAGTGCCCACAGTGAGCTTTGTTTCCGTCTTGCTCTTCATGCCACCACAGTGACAGACATTTTTTTGTAGATTCCTCTCACTTATAGCCCAGGGAGAAGGGACCTAGATTCATTGCTAAGTAATGAGAGAGGCAATAAGCAAGTGTAAAGCTTTACATTTATACTTCAGATTTGACTGCAAAGCATTAAGGTTGCATGTAACTAGGTTATGTCTCTGCTGCTAAAATCTATGCATAATTTATTTATATTACAAGCTAAACATCAGGAACTGTCAGGAGGAACCCTAACAGCTCCTTACTAGCACGAATTAAACACCCTGCTCATCATATAAGCCCCAGGACAGCCATATGCTGTGATCCTGCACAGTATCAGTAAGCTAATTAAGAAACTGCCTTTGCTCTCTCCTCTCTGTTGTGCAGGTTTTTAATTTGAGTTGGTTTTTTCCCAGCCTGGGTTGGGTAGATAAGCTTCTCCCTTTTACGTGCTGTTGCTGCCTCTAAAGTGAAAATTCACAAGCAAATTTCTGTTCAGTTGTTGTCTCTTTCAAAAATTAATCCTTTGCTGAAAGTCCAGTTCAAAAGTACCTTTTGCACAACAAAACGCTGGCAGTATCATTAGCTGCAGTTTCTCAAGCAGCAGTCTCCCAAAGTCCATGCCCAGTATGAAAACAGTATGAGTGAACCAACCTCCAAGTACAGTGGGTGGGTAGACAGAGACATGCCAGCATCTGTCCTCATCTCTAGGTGGGACACAAACGTGCTAAGCTTTGCAAGAAGTCCTGTCCAGGCCTCCTTGGTTAAACGACTGCTGTATGAACACACACTGAAAGACTTCTTGAACATGGATTAAAAGTCAAATAAATTTGTCAAAAAAATCTTTTTGAAGTCATGGAGAAATGCAGCTGCTGCAGGGAGGGCTCTGTACTAATGCTGGTCTTGTGAAGCTCAAATACCACTTGTTGCTGATAAAAAAGCCAGCAAAAATATAAGCTGGCCCTAGAAATTCAGGTTTTCATATTTTCTCTGTCTTGCTATGCGCTTCAATAATCAAAGTTCCCCTGACACCAATGGCAGCTTGGCTGGGAGCACTGTAGCAGCATCACCTGAGCTTCATATCTCCTGTGCTCTACTCTTCACTAGAGATCTCTTCCAGGTCAAAGATTTGCACTTAAGTGCCTGCTTACTTCAGTTTGCGGGAGATGAAGACTGCCTCAACTACATAAGAGTGCAGGTAGGACAAATATATGTGACTGTCATCACATACTATTATCATGCCTGCAGGATTTAAAGATGGATAGAGCTTGACGGTAATTTACTTTGAAAACTCTTAATTCCCAAGCACTTTTCTTCAGAGAAAAGCCATAGATTAATCATTAATAAGAAAGGAGGGAAGAAGCACCTGGTTTTGACAGCCTTTCTTCAAATACAGCATGCAGAGATGAGAAAAAAAAGGACACACCATTATAACTCCTACCTTCATACAGCTGTTTATTTGACAAATCTTCTTTAACCTTCACATGCCTCACACATTCATGCTACAGTGTTTGTATGTATACACATATGCACAAGTATATAAAGACATTAGGACTTGAGGAATGAGTCCAGTACCATTAAGCAACGTTACATATGACTGAAGCACTCTTAAGTTACATCTACAGGACAAGATGTACAAGCATGTTCCTTAATGCTCTCTTGTCATCCTCAGAAAAAGGCTTAAAACATTCTCATCCAAAACCTCTACTTGGTACATCCTAGGTATTAATGATTTACCATCAACCCCTAGCAGTCCTCTTTCCTCTGAAGTATATATAAGTAACAGAAGCTTGAAGATACCTTTACATCATTTCTCATCCCAGTGGCGTATGTTTTTGGCTCTGAATCTACTGAGTCCTTATCTAATGCCTCCAAACACTGTATCTCACACTTACCATAACTCTTAGGTTTTGGTGCAATCGGACTGAACTCTTAATTTATTCCTACAGGAAGTGCTTATTCCCAGTTGTTGTTTCTAGGATCAAACACTTCAAAATCATTGAACTACCAGCATTTACCAACTTCAGGGGAAAGTAAGGACAGAGGTGCCAATCCCTTATTAAAGAGAGGAACGTTAAGATCAGTGACCAAAGTCCAGATCCAGCCAGGCAATTACTAACTTGAATCTTACAAAACCAGAAGGAGATAGGGTTATTGAAAATTAGACTACAAAAAGATTTACACCATAAATCTTGCCTGCAGTCACATCAGAATAGAGCAGAACATCGATTAAGTCCATACTTCTCAAGTCTCTTGCAACAGTTCTAGCTACAAAGTTGCCCCTACTCAGGGGCTGATGTTGGACAAACTGTTATGTGCAATTTTGAGCTGAAGATTGCATGTTTTTAGTGGAAGTCAAGTGGATGCAGTTTGATTGTGTTTGCACACCCACAGCCAGGTCTCTGAACCCTCAGGCTATTTGGGAATCTGAATTCCTGTGTACTTGGAGAATTGACAAGAAACACTGCAACTACAGATGGTACGCTGGAAAAAGGAGCACTCTGCATCTGTTTGCTATGCAAATTAATTCATTAAACATTTGTTGACAGCAGGTCAGTTTAGCACAGGAATCAGGCTAGAAAGTTGGCAATTTAGCCACTAAGTTCTACTCTGTCCTCTTAGAAGTAAAAAATCCAAGGGAGAATTAAAAGTAATTAGACAGAAAACAAAAATTAAGCCCAGAATGAATTTCATTTTAAAACCATTAAAATCCTTGCTGCTTCCAGAGAACTAGAAATCATGGCGGACACCTACACAGAAAACAGAACATATAATGCAACTGTAGCAGTGCTCTCTGAAACACAGATGCAGCACTTCCCCTTTAAAGCAGAGAAGTACCTTAGGAGAAACCCAGAGACACAGCGAAGGTCTCTGGTGCTGCCTGCATGTCGTGGTTTGAGGCCCTCAAACAGTTCTGCTCACTCCCCCCTTTCTTCCCCAGTCCTGGGGAGATGGGAAGGAGAATCAAAAGAATGCAACTCCCACAGGTTGAGATAAGAACAGTTTAGTAACTAAGGTATAACATAAATCACTACTGCTAGTACTACTACAAGTTGAAAATGAATGTTTCTGGATTGCAAACCCCAGTAGGGATTTAAGCATTAAAACATTGGGGGGGGGGGGGGAAGGCAATAACTAGATGAGACATTATCCGCATACCTAAAAGAATAAAATACAATGCAAAGACATGGAACTTGTACTCCAAATGAAAACAATGAACATCTGTGCATACTTAATGATTTTCCTAGCAAATGTCTTCCTTACTTCTTCCCAGTTCTACTTTTCCATAGCCAAGAAACCAGTGAATTTCAGTAAATCAATCTTTCCTTTGCCTTCTTTTACTGTTCCTTTCTGGATTTCCACCATACCTATTTGTCTCAACAGGTTTGACACAATAGAAAAATACAGTATTTACAGAACTACATGTAAAGTAGCATCTATCACAAGGCTTGTAACCATTTTAAGTTGTAAAATTATTACGCAAATTGTAGATCCATTTATCATATTGGGTCAGCCCCCAGAATCAAGACACAGCAATGTAACAGGAAACATCTATTTCCTGATCTCAGGATAAGAATGGAAACAAAATTACCATCACCTGCCCTAGTTTATGAAAACTTCAGTGTTTCTTGGTAAACACATAAAAAGGACACAATAAATTTCATCATCAGATCATTGTTTGCAAACTGGCTGTGCTGCAAAGTCTTTGTTTTACAAAGGGGAATACAGGATTCTCAAAACATTTGTCTGAATAGAGTTTTGGGCAAGTACAGAGAAGGACAGCACACAGAACCCACTTGTCATGTTTCAGAGGGTATCAGGATTCAAGCGATCAGTACTATGGCCACAGTCATGGGAGAAGACTTGACTTCAGAAGCAGCCATTAAAATAAACACTGCTCTCAAAGTCAGCATAAACCTTCACACTTGTCTTTTTCTTCCTCTGATTCTTACAGGCTATGTAGGCATTGCCAATTAGGTATGGCAGTTTGGTATGGGCATCACCAAACATCACAGGCAATCCCAAGGTTACTTATGGTTTTTGTAAATAGTACTTGAACGGCTTCCTTCATGATACACTTCACACACTTTCTCTGATTTCCAGCTTGTAAATGACCAGGTCAAACATTACTCAGTATCATACTCAGGCTTCTCTCGAATAACAGCTCAGACAGACCCATTCTGGAGCGCAGGTCCTTTGGCCAACATCAAGCATCACAGATGGATTTTCGTTACTCTGTAAAGTGGGTAGAAATCAGGGCTATACACAAAGCCAACAAACTTCTTTAACTTTGGGTAAGGGGCAAAAGAGTGCATGGATCATGCCCCTTATCTATCTATTCCCAAGTAAAGCAATACTAGTGTAGGTAGAGATGTTTGTTAAGATTTTGGCCTCAATTACTTACTCCTCTGCTACAGCATCCTTCCATCCTACATGCACCTGCAGCACTACACTATATGTGCTGCTAACACAAGATACTAATATGCCCTTAGGCTCATGCAGGCCAAGTTGACTACACAGGATACAGTTCACCCTGCCTTACTCAGATTTGGATACACACCAGCACCTAAACTCCCAAAGTGGGGAAGGAGAGAGACTTACATATTACACAAGGGAAAAATGTATTGCAGACAGGACAGGAAAATGAGATGGATCAAGATTTGAAGAAGTAAAGGCAAATAGGTGGCTTTTTTTCTAATTACTTGTTTTCAGTTATTTTGAAATAAGTGTTTCCAAGGCTCCATGTTATCAAAAGAGAGACACAGATTAAGAACAAAGTAAAGATGGGAAAGCAGAGTCAAAACCAAAAAAAAAGGCAGGCAAGCAATTAACTGGCAGTTCACACTGTGAATCATGGAGTTTGAAACAAAATCACCACCATCTGTTGATAAACTTCATTAACTGAAAAAATGATACTGAAATGAACATGTCCTGTATGCATAACACCTTCCTTCTGCTTAGACAGCTAAACTGCAAGGACATCTGAAACCTCAGAAGTTCAAAGATGCTCTCAGTTGTTTTGGAAGAGAACACAGCACACCTCAGGTGCACTTTCAAAGGGGACGTGGGAGGCTGGTGCAGCATCAGGACTAATCTCCCAATTAAGTGTCAAATTGGTAAACAGTTTGTAGTCTGCAATAAGCTCCATTCATGGAAAATTCAATTTCTAGGAAAAGTGCCTGTGTCAACAACAGTAGGCAAAGGGGGTTTTCAACACTGAAGTCTGTCAGACAGATGGCTGCAATAGTTTTTTTTCTCTGCTGGTGTTAACTATCTTATTTTGCTGGTGCTTTTAAGGATGAGCTGGCAGAGGATTTCAACAAACAATGCAAAATTATTTCCAACAGTAGTAATGATAAATACTTTTGATATGCCCATTTTTATCCCTAGATCTGGAAGTGTTCTACAAATGGTAATATCACCAACACTGGAAGGACTATCAACTGAATAGACAGCTCTTATCTCTTACTCCTGCATTGTTGTCTGTTACCCTGAACTTACCTTATCTCACTGCAAAAAGTAAGAAGACAGCAAGACAGCTGTCACTCCTTCCTACACAAAAGGCTGCTCTCTTCATGGCACAACAGAGACACATGGACAAACTACCTTTCTCAGATCACCTTTCCCTGCTAACCTGCCATCATGCCTCCATTTACCTTAAGCAACTACTTTCAAGCATGAACTCAACCTTGTCCCACATCTTAACTGGAGCTGCAAGTTTTCCACAAGGAAGCATATAGTTCCAAATGATTATGACAGCAGAGACTAGGAATAAAAGGAATGAAATATATTGCCCCCCTTCAGCAACAGTCACCATTCACTGGCTGCTGTCCTGATGCATATGAAGTACATCAAGACCACTTTTAATTACCAACAATTCAAATTCTCTAATGTATCTCAGAACTACTATGCTCTACATCCTCTTAATTAGCCTGAAGAATACAATGCCCAAAGTGGCACAAACTTTTGCATAAAACCAGTACCTTTAAAAAACACCACACCACCCCCCCACCCCCACCCCGCCCCCCAAGCTACCCTGGAATGTAGATGTTTCAGTGGATATCATGCTAATAAAAAACTTATGATATGGATTAGGTTCATTACTAATGATCAATTTCTTGTATACATTTCCTGGAAAAATCTCATATTCACTCAGTTAATCCTTTTATCCCCCAACATGACTAATTTCCTCTTGTAGAACTCCATTAGAAAATAAGACACTAGTAAGTAAAAACTTATGATGTCTGGAGCCTACTTAAAATGTACCTTAGTTTCCAGTGGGACTGCAATAATGGGCGCTTTCAGAATACTTTTCATTACTTTTTTGCTTGTGAAGTTACTCAGGGGAATAGTTATTGCAGTTTGGAGACCACAAGCACAAGAAACAGAAATGAACCAACTTCTGAAGATGCATTAATCAGTAGAAATCTGATAGAAGTATACTTAAGAGTAACAGAACACGATGCCAAATCTATTAGTTTTGTTCAAACTAATCGACTTCTTCATAAGCTGAAGAATCTAACAGGGCATCTCCACTACTTTATCTCAAAGAAAAGCAAAATGAAAGACTGTTTAGAGAACATTGGTTCTTCAGGTTTTTCAGCCTGCATTAGGCCTCCTCCTGATGTCATCTTCTAGCATGTACTATCCTGCTCTCAAGGTGCTCTCAGAAATACAATTTCTAAGCTGAAAAGGCTCCTTTGAGAGGAATATAACAAATGTGTTCCTAGATGGTCAGTAGTCCAGGTTCTTAAATAATTTCCCATAGGTCCTTAGTCACGTCAGCTTAAAATAGGAGTGTGTCCACAAGTTTGTGGCTAAAACTGCATGAATGCTTCAGGCTCAGCACAACTCCATTAAACCAGCTCCTCAGCATCTGCAAGAAAATGCCTTTTGATAGGAGAAGGCCTAAACCCAAGATGGGAGTTATCTGAAAACACACTTTTCCAATAAAATAAATCCTAAGCATGTGAGGTGGTGAACACAGTAACACTCCACAGCTCTGCCTTACCGTAAACAACCAGAAGTGTTCTTGAAGACAGTTGTCCACTCAGCATCACGAGGCTTAGAGTCCTCATTTGGCTCACTCTCCCAACCTGAATGGGGTATAATCACCTCATTGGTAAGTGTCTGCAGACCATGGTTGATGATGACCATCTTCAAGGGCTCATAGGAGGATAAATTCCACAGGGTGCCTGCAGGAGAAACAGTGATTATTAAATAACAAGAGAATAACTACTAGTTAAAAATCTCCAGATTAAACAAAAAATCCTACATTTGCAGAGACTCATTAGATGGTTAAATTAAAAAACTAAACAAAAGGGCAAAGCCACTTAGACGAGTCACCAAATAGCACACTGCATTGGGAAAATTCCAGTCACTGCAACAGAAACATTTCCAGAAGCACAGAAGCACTTCTATCAAGATACAAATCTTTTTGAACTCATCAAGTCCTACAATACAGAAATAGGATGTGCTATTGGAGAGTGATAGGATTCTTATGCTATGTACAAATTCTGATACACTTTTAAGTCTAGCTATGCCTGAAAAAGTAAAAATTCATTCAGTGCAGCAGACAAGAATATTGAGTAAGTCTTTAACACAGGGATGAATTTATGGAGGATCATTGATCTTACACTTATCCTCTGCACAATACAGTATTTCATTCAAGACTCCTCTCTGTTATTTACTGTCACAGGCAATATCAATGTTCAAATCACCCAGTGACACAAGCATACGATTCCTTGAAGAAGCTGAGAACCAAAACTCCTCTGTCTTTCCAATTTTACCTCAATTATAAACCAAAGTAGACACAAGTCAAACATCAAAACAACGTAACAGAACAGCCTTAGAACTGTAAAACTACCCTTATCTAAGTGATACAACTTCCCAGCAGACCTGTATCACTGTCCTGACACTTACTGCTCATTAGGTTAGGACTAAAACAGGACATTCACATCAGAGATAATTTTTGCATGGGTTCAGCCAGGTTACACTTGACAACTGTCAGTACCAACACTTCGAGGGGGCTGGATGCATGCTTTGGTGCTGCAAGGAAAAGTGTGAAGACAGCATATTTCAGAGAGAATGGAAAAGCTAGGCTCCCCAGAACACAAAGGAAATCCTTCCTAAGTGGATGGATGCAGTATTAAACCAAGGCTCCCTATGTCATTACAACTGTGAATCTGTGCATATAGTAGTGCAAATTGTAAATATCTCTTTTACACATCTAAAGCAAAATGCAAAAGAATAACAAAGGTGCAATCTTTCGTTTCAGTTTCTTTCAGCCACTCTAAGTTTAAAACCCTGTATTTTCCAGCTTTAAAAGTGACTCCAAAAAGACCTGGATCTATAACTTCTGTCACACAGTGTAACAAAAGCGTATTTGGTGGACCTTTCAGCCAAAGGAAAGCGGGTAGTAGTGAGGGTGCCTGCAGCTCTGCAATGATCCGATGTGCTGGAGAACTGCCCAAGCACCACCCCAATCACAGGCCACTATCGCGTGGGAACTCTCCTTCATACTCAGGTTTTCACTGCTACAAGTCAGAAGTGTCAAATGCCAATTGCCTATTTTAATATCAGAGTATTATATCCGTATAGGGTCAGGACGGGAATTTTATCTCCATTTGAGCAGTGACTGGCACTTACACGATAACCTCCAAAGGTTGATGATTAGCAGAGCTTCAGAAGTCAAATGTTCTGGTGTTTCCTATTCAAAGTGATCTGTACAAAATCCAGGCATCTGCTCAGACTTCAGGGACCATATTAATTAATAAACTCTGAGGCAGATAGTGTGAACACCGTAATGTTTCTTTCAGTCTTTCTCTAAAACCACACAAAAATACTGCACTTTTTTGGCCTACTGCCCTTGCCATTCACAGACAACACACCACATGAGATTTTTATAACCTACTTTTTCAGCTTTCAAACAAGACTGTATAGGCAAAATATGAATTAACTTGCTCTTTGTACCCATTACAGCAGATCATCTTTTGTCATTACAAAACACCATAAAATGGAGAATGAGAAAAAAAAAAAAAAAAAAAAAAAACCAAAAAAAACAAAACCCCCAATCCAAAAAACACGCAGAAAGTGCTAACTGGTCCCATTTGGTTCTAAAAGAAAGCCTTTACTTCTTGTAACAAATTGGCTCAAAAACGTACATCATAAATAAATGCAAGTAAATATTTACAGTAAGATTATAAAACCTGACATATAAGCTACCCAATTTATTTTAAATACTTCACTAGACTGTCTTCCTTGAGTTACAACACACCAATTCTTTAATCATATCAGATTCACTGATATAAAAATAGTAATTACAATTAAACCCATAAATGCATTGCTGGCTCGGCGCTTCAAAATCTAAATGTAAAATCCAAACATCCAGCACTGAATAAACCCCAGGACATTACATAGGATAATCATCTTTGCAGCAAACCTGGATTCAAACTGAGAACAATGGGCGCAGAATACCCTGGTTCTGGAGGATTATGTCAGGGTTCCCTCACAAAATCATTAAATGGAGCATTTGGTATTTACAGGGGTCAAAACCCACACTATTAGCAAAAAATGGTATTAAGTGAGGAATCTACTAAGTGTTTGTCAGGATTCTGAATTTCTGTTCCTTTAAAACTGCAAAATATTGCAATAGGAAACAATGTGAAGATTCAAAACCATCTGTATATAGAAGATCTAAGTTTCAAAATCTGACAGACCTTCAATTTTAAGAGCTCTTCCCTTAAATGCACATACTGCTGCTGTACCTGAGAGTCTGCCTCTTCACCTTTTCTAGAGGAGTGCCCTCAACATAAAAAGGACATGGAACTGTTGGAACAAGTCCAGAGGAGGGCCACAAGGATGATCAGGGGACTGGAGCA